>CM051260.1:60112672-60267672 GCA_027921565.1 Artemia sinica | reverse complement strand
AAATAAAAAAAAAATTTATCTGAAAGCAAGAAGCAACATTACCACTTAAGACGAACAGAAATAATTCCGTATACGAGGGGGGCTGACCCTTTCTTAACTACGCTCTTTACGCTAAAGCTCGAATTTTTGTCACAGTCCTTTAAGAAAGACTGCTCATACACGAGGTCCGTTGAATTTGAATGAAAGTATTTTTAAAGATCCTTAAAACTTTAGCATAAAGAGCGAGAGCTGAGAGAGGGACAGTCACCCTCATATACGGAATAATTTATGTTCATTTTAAATTGATTGTTGCTCCTCACTTTCAGTTGAAAAAAAACTTGTTTTTTTTATTTTATTCAGTGAAAGGTTCAGGCACAAATCTTGAATACAAAAAAAAATCAACGGTTTGTTTCTATTTCCACTTTTTAAGCAGTAGTTTCTTCTCTGATTATTCTGCACTCGACTTTAGTTTTTTTCCTTTACTTGGCCAGTAGAAAGACTTTACCAGAGGAAGAAAACGGCTCCAATACATCGGTCTGGTATATATCGAGCATTGAAAGTGTAAATATCGAAACATCAAAATCGGTACTTTTGTATTATCCAGAACACACTCAAGAAGTTTGCTTTATTTGGTCTGAGTAAAACAGTTTTTTCTCTCTCGTATTCGGTAATAATTAGCTTATTCTTTCGTGAAATAAACTACAATGCAGGTATATTTTGAGGTGGTTAGGTATTTAATATGCGTTCTGGGCGGCCTGCTTTCCATAATTTTTTTTTTATATTTTCCATAATTTTGTTACTAAAGTATTATATTTTCATCATATGTTGGTACATTTCATTATGATTAACCTAACATCACTTCTTGAGTGTGTTCTGGATAATTGTAAATATTAACCAGCTGCTAGTAGTAGTTCGTACATCAATAGCAAAATATTCGTACTTTTCCTAGTTTGATCCTCCATGTTAAATTTACTTTAAAGTTTCTTCAGAGTCGTATGCCCTCAAGAGTTCATCGTTCTCTTCCAAGCTTTCACGGTTAATTTTGTTCCTTTTTATTAGATGGAATCTTCTTCGGTAATTTCTTTATTGAAATAATTTATTCCTATTTTACCTTGTCTTTTATTTTGAGATAATCTTGTGAATGATTTGCAACCTGTATTGTGTTAGTATCAATTTTTAAGTTTTATTATTGATGCACGACACGATTTAGGCTATGTCAGAGCCTGTAATATCCTTTTCGAAAATTTTTACCTTACAAAAAAAGTCTTCTAAGAATCACGGTTGCGGAACAAGTCGAGTCTTCTCTTGCGCTTGAGCAAAATCCCCCCCCCCCACCATCTACCAAAATTTCTAGGCTAAATATTAACAAAATTTTCATTTATGGACAAAATTTGCATTAATTAACAACATTTTAATACAAAATATCACCAAAAAATTAATTAAATTCGATCTACTTACTTTCATTTTCAAGGAATAGCGATGAAGATATGGGAAAAAAGATGCATTTCGGTTTCAATTGCTTATACTTACTGCCAACTGGGCCCTCTACTTTATTTTAGTAAAAGTAACATTTCAAATATTACAAAATGATTATAAAAATTATTATTTATTTATTTGGAATTTTGTGTTCCTAAAATTTCTACGCCCGGGGTTAGTCCCCCCCCCCCTTTTCCCTCCCTAAAATCGCCTCTGTGTATAGGCTAGTCATCCATAAAGCTGATAATTGTCTAGACCAGTGCTTCTCAAATTTGTTTAGACACTGTACCCCTTTTCACCCACAAAACATTTTAGGTACCCCTTCTCAATTACAGGTGCTAAGTAAACTATAGCTAAAATATAAATAAAATTGCCTGTCCTAGAATTAAGGAGTTGTTTTATATTTTTGTTGGCCAGCCACGGCCACGTACCCCGGCCACGTACTCTCTAAAAAATTTTGTATGTCCCCAATGGTATGCGTATCACAGTTTGAGAACCACTGGTCTAGACTAATTGGCGAGGCCAGAGGCAAAAGATGATGGTGGATATTACAATTATTAAGGACTAATCGATCTAGGAGGGTCAATAACCATCGTGTATGTAAATCAAAGCTTTGAAGAATCTATATGAATGGGTTTCCATATTTGACGGCCAAATTGGGAGTGGCAATTGACAAATCAAAAGAAAAAATTAATACGAATAATTAAAGAAAAAAACATTCCCATGACTAATCTTATTCCTGTTAAGGTGGGGCAATGCAAACTTAGGTAGTGAAAAATTATCAATTTGTTTCACTTTATTGTTTAATACTCACAGCTAAAATACCTCTGCAAACTGACTCTCACTTTCATAGTCACGAACAGCACAATAATTATGCTATGTGAAACCAGTGTTTTTGTCCGTGTTATTGTTGGAGCATTTTGAAAATTGCCTATTCATTTGTGTAATTATAGTTATTTGACCTATGCCCTCGGTTATATAATGTATCATTGTATTGTCTTTACTGTTATTTATGATTATTGTTTTTGTTTGTTTCTTTTTTAGGTCGTACCAAAGGATGTTTCGTGCTGCCAAGGAATTAATTCGTACTCCGCAAAATAACCTCAGAATATTCAAGGTGTGTCTTTATTATTTGTATAGGCATATGCACATTG
Source organism: Artemia sinica (assembly GCA_027921565.1). NCBI lineage: Eukaryota > Metazoa > Arthropoda > Branchiopoda > Anostraca > Artemiidae > Artemia > Artemia sinica. The sequence continues at coordinate 60,265,063 of CM051260.1, read as the reverse complement.
TGGGGGTTTGTAGACACCTCTCCCCTCCCGCCATCCCCGAAACCTTTCAGATTAAAAACCTAAGGTTTTTTTGTATAGTTTCTTGTATTTTCCTTATTATATGTAAGGTATATTGTTTATGTTTTTCATAATGTACTGGCATGTGTACATGATTGTGTACAGGCACCAGGTTCGTATCTAGGATTTTGGTACTTATGCATTATATATAACACAGCCCTATAGACTGTACAAGGAAATACAAATGGAAACCTGTCAAACGGGTATTTGCAAGAGATAATGGATTGCAAAGCTTGATTTCTGATCGCGTTTACAATATTTAAACTTTGTTTTTTGGGGTTTAGGGGGGTGGAGGTACCTAGGTTAGGTTAGGTTACGTATTTAATATATGCTATGCTTTACCCCCACCCTTAATGTGAAAATATATAGCCCAAATTTGTTTCTGAACTATTATATTTTCATCCTATTTTATTTTATTTCATTAGCATTAACCAAACTTGACTTCTTTCATGTGTATAATGCATAATGCATAAATATATATAATGCATTTATATATAATGCATATAATGCATAATTTATATATAATGCATAAATACCAGGATTTTTTTTTTCGGGGGGGGGGGGAGTTCACAAGGATTTTTCATGGGGGGGGGGGGCACCCCTACCCCCTGGATACTGCCTTTACAGGCACGTACATGTTGTGTCCGCCTGAAAGTTTTCAAGTTAAAGTTTTAAAGTCTTTATAGTTTTTTTTTTTGTATTTGTCATTTTGTATGCCCATTTTTGTTTTTTATTTTTTAATCCATACCCTCCTCTGCTTCTAAAATGTTTATCCAAAATAAATTGCTGCTCACGTTCCTGATACTATCACATTGTTTTAAAATGCTTTTAAACAGCTGATTCAATCCAGGATTGAAATTTAATGGAAATAGAAATCATTATTTCGGAAAGGGTGAAAATAAATAAGTGGATATAAGCATCTTCTTTTTAAAGGTGCTTATTGTTTATAAAAAGGTTTTTGTGCTATTTTTTTTTATATTGCAAACTTTTTTTTCAGGTTTGAAAATCCCATTCCGATACTATACTACAATATGAATACAACTGGTAACCAGTAAGAATCATTCTCCTGGGGAAATCTCTTTACGAAGGTTCTTTTTGTCATCTAAAATAACAAACGAAAATTGTTACAAAGAGTTAGGCCATTATATACCCTATTAAACCATTATAAACGTAAGCACTTCACTGCTCCTATTATACCAATCTTACACAAAACCTAATATAATTTCCGCCCTTGTTGTTAAATCTTCACTTCCTGCATTTTTGAACTTTATCGAAAGTTTACGAAACGTTAGCCACTCTGCTGCACCTGGTCTAATATACCAAATCAGGTACTGATGCATTAGATGGTCACTTCTAAAAGTCAATTTTGGTTAATGCTAATGAATTAAATAAAATAAAATAGGATGAATATGTAATAGTTTAGAAACAAATTTGGGCTATATATTTGCACATTAGGGGGGGGGGGGGGTTAAAGCATAGCATATATTAAATACGTAGCATAACCTAACCTAGGTACCTTCCCCCCTAAACCCCAAAAACAATGTCCCCCCGGAAAATACCCCCCGCAGAAAATACTCCCCCCAAACCCCCTCCCCCGTGGAAAATAAGGCGGTATTCCTTTGATATACCTACTCTTTTATATACTGCTAGTTTGGTTAATGCTAATGAAATAAAATAAAATAGGATGACTATATAATAGTTTAGAAACAAATTTGGGCTATATATTTGCACATCAGGGGGGGGGGTAAAGCATAGCATATATTAAATACGTAACCTAGCCTAGGTACCTCCCCCCCTAAACCCCAAAAAACAACAGTTTAAATATCGTAACGCAATGAAAACTACTCTGCATTCCATTTCTTAATAGCGGTCTCTTTGAAAATAACAGGTCTCTGGCGGGTTTCGTCTATCATTGCATGACTGGTTTCCTTGCATAGTATATAAAAGTGACCATCTAATGCACTAGTACCCCAAATCGTTTAGTATACCAAAAGAATTCTGTTTGGGGGCTTGTAGATGTTGTAACCTGCATTTTAAGACCAGTTTTAAGAGCTGGAGAAATATTTCAGGGAGGGGGAACGGTAAGCCTCCTCGTCGCTGTTCAAATAGCGATTTCTTAATTACTTACCGTTGGAGTGGGCTTTCCACTTAAACAACAAAGTAGTTTACAGTTTCCGCCTATTTGAATAACTCTTAAACGTAAAAGGAAAGTAAATACAGGTATTGCATCTTTTCTTCTTGCCAAAGTTGATAGGAAAAGCCGACTTAAAAGAAACTTATGACTTAATGCACTTTTTAGTTTCAAGTCTTCGCAGTAATTGGCGCATTTTCCCCCCTGCTTTCTTTATTCTTTTTATGGCTGAACTTTTATTTACAATAACATTATATCATCAAGCGTGTTGAATCTGCAGGTATATTCAACAAGGTGTTTCCAAAGAATGCATTTTAACCAAACGAATGTATTTATCCTTTGTTAACTTGTTACCCCCTAGGCTCCTGCCCAGACTCCCAGCCTGGCCAGCCCCGAATAAACACATTTATTTACAAAAGACTGACAAAAGGTTTTTTCATGGGGGGGGGATTACAAAAGGATTGTTTTTTTGGGGGCTAGAAAAAAAAGTAAAAAACACATCAAAATTTGTTTATATTCATTTTTGTTTCGTTTTTACGAGTCGGACATACATTTGGTGGGGGGGGGTCTAACCCCCTACCCCCCTGGATATGGTCTTGACAAGCAAGTGCATACAGTGCCCCCTGTAAACTTTCAAATTAAAGATTTAAGTCCTTTACTTATTTTTGTATTTGCCATATTGTAAGCTCATTTTTTTGGCGCTTTTTTTAATCCATACCCTTCTCTGCTTCTGAAATGTTATCCAAAAACAAATTGCTGCTCACGTTCCTAATACTATCACATTATTGTTAAAATAAATTTGAACAGCTGATTCAAACCAGGATTGAAAATTGATGGAAATAGTAAATCATTATTTAAGAGAGGTTGAAAATAAGTGAAATTGGACATAAGAACCACTCTTTGTAAAGGTACTTAGGTACTTGTGTCTTATAGCCACCACACTCAAGTTCTGTCGAGAAGTGAAGTTTGGTTAATGCTAATGAAATAAAACAAAATATGATGAAAATAAAATACTTTGTCAACAAAATTATGAAACTACAACTTGGAAATATGCGCCCGGAACGCAGAAATATCACTAAGAATCCGTTGAAATTAGCTATGCCTTCTGCCATTACTCACCGTCCGCTGCATGTACTCTGCTAGGTATGATCATACTCGGTGCCGTTTATTCCTCCACTTTGCGGAATCCCAGATTCTCTCTACTTTTTGGGTAGATCTGCCGGTTTCTGGGTCGAGAAAATTCTTTGTGTGGTTCGCATCACAGTATAAAGATATAGCAGTAAGTTTACCGCAGATAATTTCTGGCTCTCTTCATTCTCGGTGCGAACAAACAGCTCCTCCCACTTGTTCTTGCATTAGCGCGTACAAACAGCTCCTTTCATTTGATCTGCCATCAGCGGTCCAATTACCCTGGAACACGTATTTTGGCAGAATCTTTCTCAAATGCCTTTGAAACTAACTTGAGACTTCGAAACCTACTTTTAATTCTTAAAAACATCTAATAATAACATTGTACCACTAATTACCGATTTTCATATATGCATTGGAATAAAAACTAATTTAAAATTAGTTTCTTCAAAATTTAGTGTTCCAAAGTTTAAGCCAAGTTTCGCGTTTAAGAGAAATCTGACTTGTCTACCCGTGAAAAGATCTAATGTCGCTTATGTTTCTACGTTCTCTGGAGCACTCGCACCTCGGTCCGGGTTTTTATAATGGGTGAGATAGGGAAAGATCATACTGCCTATATTTTATATACTGTGGGTTCGCATGGTCAAACACTATTTCCTATCAACACAGATCCCAAACTGAATGAATTTCACCCCATGGTCTGATAACCGGTTATTTTTATCTTTTTATTTCTGCTATTTTTAAATTTCTGGTGATCCAAAGTTCCATGAATGACTGACAAGATCCATCGCCAAACGGCCAAGTTGCGCTTGCCGTATTTTGTTTCGCAGTTATTATTCTTTTTTATTTATCATTCTTTTATTATTCTTTTATTATTTTTTTATTCTTTTTTTTATCGTTTGTTTTTTTTTACTCTTTTTGAATTCCTTGTAATCAAACATTCCATAAATGGTATACAGGGTCGGCCAAAAGCAGCTCCCTGGCTTATTGTTATCTTTAAATTTCAATAATTTTTATAACTCTCTCGATCCAATATTCCAGGAATGATTGACAAGATCGGCCAGAAGCTTCTTGGGGCACAAGTACCAAAAGTAACTTGATTGATTAAATCGGCCAACCGATTAAGCCTATAATTAAACCTACCTTAAATCGAATATGGCAAATCCTATTGTTGCTAATCATCGTTATACTGGGCTTCACGCGAGTCTCCACTACTTACTGAACCATTCGTTGTGGAGGCACGACTTGAAATCCACTATGCTATTTGAGCGGCTTCACTGAGATCTCCAAACGTTCTTACTCGACTTCAGAATAAACGGTTCCAGACTCTATTGATGCCAATAAAGCTTTACGAAGCGGTTTAAAATGGATCACCTATCAACTCTTTTTTGTTAAGAACATAATGTTTGAGGTTCTTTATTAGATTTTCAAAATAATACCTTTATATACTTAGCTCCGAAATTGTCTGCGACAAGTTTGCGATTTGGACAAGAGTGAAATGATCTTGGTAGCAAGGTTGTGTGCTTGGTCGCTTTTTCTACTGGAATTTTCGCTATTTTATAATGTCATTTTAGTCTGGAATGCTGTTTGTTTGCTCTTTTCAAATTGTAAGGCTTATTTACAGAAATTGTTTTCTTCCAATAGCGAAGATTTATACAATTGAGTAACCTTGGATGCCAACGATAATCTAAGATCCATTACCGAACCTCCAAACTTCGACGGAAGTAGCTTAATTGTGGCTAAGTTGATGTGGGGAATGGTACCATTTTATTCGTGTTTCTCACGTCTCTTCTGACTTTGCTAATCACATTTCACTATTATTCTGCTTTTTTGGATTGTTTTCTTTTCTATAATTCAATCTTGTTCTTTTTAAATTCACCTGAAAGCAAAAATATAATATATTGCGGATGATTTTTATTTTCAAATTATTTTTGGATCGCAAATGCGATTTTTCTTTTATTGTTTAGTATTCAGCTTAGCCCAGCAAGTGAATAAGTGGATTCCAGATCAAGTGTTTAGCGAACACTGGTACTTAACAGTAGCCTACTTGCAATAGTAAATACTATTGCAGTACTTAAAAGCATTGCTGAGGTATCTTGGCATCTGCGGGGCCAAGGCCCTGTAAAGTTTTGTACCCACTTTAACAGGTGGTTCACAGGTGTATATCAACGTGTGCAACTTTTTGAATTAGGACGAACTTAAACCTCCTAAGGGCACACATAAAGCCCTACCTGCTAGTCCTTATCCAATTTAATTGATATTCCAGTAAGTCTTTCTGATTGAAGCAGATGACTGGAATGTAGCTGGAATGATCAAGTTTTTTTTCTTGAATGAAACAACCTTTTTTGGGACCACCTTCTTTTGTGATCGTACGATATAATCGAAGAATCTATAAGTGGGATCGCAATCAGCCCTTTCAATTTAGCTAAACTCCAGCTTTCTGTTCATACAAAATATTTCAGAAAATTCAATAAAAGTAAAAGATTTCCTGGTAAAAAAAAGCACAGTTTTTATTTTTATATTGATTTAGTTTTACCAGAGTTATTTTCTAGAAATCTAGAAGAGAGGTAGAATTTTTGATGTGAGATTTGGAATAAGTAATTGTGTGTGCTACACCACTTCAGCATTACATGATCCCTAAGAAGTTTATTTTCAGACCTAGGACAATTTTGTTTTGATTCTTGTTCATACTATTTAGTAATGGGAAAACATGTTTTAGCAATTCCGGCAAGAGAAAATTTTTCTCCGTTTAACGGTCTCTAAATTAAATTAGTTTTTTCAATTGTATGTCTTACTGCTTCCAATCCACATACCACTCATCACGAGACAAAAACAAAATACAAAAGCAGTAGTGTTGTTCCATAACAGAATTTCTTCAGGGGATTCGATACCATAAAGAATCAGCCTTTCCCGTCCATTATAAAAAAAAAAAAAAAATGTATGTGTGGCCAAACTATTTAGAATTGATTGAGTAGTTTTAGAGCTTGGATAAGGGATCCGAATAAACTTTAGAAAACTAAAAGCCAACATCTACTTTTTCTGAAATCTTAGAAAAACCTTGTAACTTCTCTTGTTTTGTACCGGGGTTGATATATTTAGTTTTAAAGAAACTTACATTACTAGGAAGTATAAATTTGTTTTTTAGATCAAACGGAGCCGAATTTTCTTTTCATAATTCAGGAAAGAGTTTTTCAATGATAAGTTGTTCTCAATAGGTTTCAGTTGATAAGTAGTCCCCAGGGAGAATTCGCTAATGGACCCTTTGCCGTTGAGACAGTCAGCCCATCGATACAGGTCAGTCAACGTTGAGGCTCACAAAATGATGTTTAAGGTGCCGAATCCTTCTAAATTGCTCGTTAACGACTGTCAAAAAAACTTAGTAACATTATGTTTTCTGCAGCGAATTATTCTGCTGAAGCCGATTTGGAAGTTGCTAAAAATTTGAATTAGCTTATATTTACCTCAAATGGTTAAGGCGACCCACCTCAGCCGTCTCTGTCGCGACACCTGTAGGTTAAAATGGTTACTCGAGCCCAACCTCAAAATGTTATCTTCGTAATTATATATTTTTTCATGTGAAATAGAAAAGCTTTAGAAAAACTTGGAAGCACATTTTACATTCGTAAATAATTACTATTAAATAAGCCAGGTAGAAAATCGCAGTTTAAATTACCTATAAAAGTTTATTATACATACTTAAATAACGTATCATTAGCTAAGTTTTACTGTTTGTTATTTTTATACATAAAGACTGAAAGATAAAAACAGTTCCGTTTAAATGAAATGTTCATTTAGAGTCAATGGCTGTCTTTTTAGAAGTACATCCTCTTTGAGAAGGTGTGTATCCTTGTGCCACTGTTTGCCAAGGTTGGTACGCAAATACGTAGGAGGACCAATTCATGAGAATGTAGGCTGGGAGAGGGTCATTCTGCGACGCGGCAGCGTCTTAGAGAACTGGTCTTCAAGTACTCAGGGGGGGGGGGGTATCTCCTCTTGTAGATAATCATGCCATAGCATGAGACATTTAATTTGTTGTCTCCTGAGCTTGATTGTTGCTTTCATTTATAAATTAAGCTAATTGATCTAAATGCTTATTAGTGATGCAGCAGACAAGGTTGTCAGTGGGCAGACGAAATTTGAGCAACTAGTCGTTTCTGCTCAGAAAATCTGCTCAGAAGGTTGCATATGTAATACTACTAATTGTCATGAAGTATTTCATATTTGCACTCAAACTGTGGGAAGGGGGTTCCTTTAATCTTACTGTGGAAGAGGGTTGTATCGGAAACTTTAAGGGTACTTTTTAGCCAAGATTTTATGTATACATTTTGGGGGTGGGGTAATGTCTCATTAAAGACCCTTCGCTCGGAAGAGTACATTTGAAGAAAGCGTTCAATATGAATACTAAATGGGGTTTTAAAAATATTTTCAGCTGGAAAATGGTCGATTTTCGTTATTACTTGCATCCACGTGGAAGAGGTGGGAGGTATCCATCAGGAGCTATACTTCTCCTATGAACTTCCCTTCCCCCCTCCTAAAAAAATTAAGATTCACAACTTGAAAAAATCATTTTTTATGTTTTAGACCCTTTCCTAAAGAGAATAATGGGTCATCATTTCTAGGTGTGATTAAATAAAAAAATACACATTTTTTTAACTGAAAGTAAGGAGTGACATTAAAACTTAAAAAGAACAGAAATCATTCCGTATATGAAAGGGGCTGTTCCCTCCTCAACGTCTCTCTCTTTACGCTATTTTTTTTATTGTTTTAAAAAATAAAGTTGTGAGACAGAATCGAACTTTAATGAAAAGGGTGAGGCGTTGAGGAGGGGACAGCCCCTTTTATATATGGAATAATTTCTGTTCGTTTTTAGTTTTAATGTCGCTCCTTACTTTCAGTTAAAAAAAACCTGTTTTTTTCTTATTTAATTTCTGAGCGTTTTTAATTAATGCAGCTTTGATTTTGGCTCACCGTACATGAATAATTAAAACGAAATTTGCTCATTACTTTTACTTTTTTGGCTAAATGGCTTTCTCGAAATTTTGAGCTGTCGTAACTTATGAATTAACTTACATAACGAACTTCTATATCCGTATATTTTTAGTACGTGTATTAGGGGGTTCGCCCCCTAGTCAATACCTCGCTCTTTGCGCTAAAGTTCAAATTTTGTTCCAATTCTTTAAGAATTACCCCTTAATCACAAAGGCCGTTAATTAGAATAAATAGCTCTGATGAAAGTACAAAAAAACTTTAGGGTGAAGAGCGAGGTAATGACTAGGGGGTGAACCCGACCATATAGGTAATGATTTCTGTGTTCCTTTTCAGTTTGATGTTGCTTTTACTTTCAGTTAAAAAAATTGTTTTTTTTAAATTTAATTTCTGATCGTTTTTTAAAATAATGCTGGGACATCCGTTGCCCTCTTCATAGCAATGTCCCTTGCCCATGAAAACTTACTCCATGGAAAGATCCTCGTAGCCTCACACGCAGCCTTCTCTCCTCGATCCCCCCCCCTGGCCACAAGAAAAAATCTCCCTGAAAACGCCTGTATACTTCCAATAACCAATACTATATGGTAAACAATAGGCTAAGTTCACAGCTTGAAGCCCTTCCCCGGGGACTGTGAGGGATTAAGTCATCTTCAAAGACATAGTAATTAGATTTTCGACTATGCTGAACAAAATAGTTATCTCAAAATTTTGATCGGGTGACTTTGGGAAAGAAATGGGCGTGGGAGGGGTCCCTAGTTGCCCTAGAATATCCAATTCTTTTGATCACTTAAAAGGGCACTGGAACTTTTAATTTCCGTTCGAATGAGCCCTACTGTGATATTCTAGGGACCACTAGGTCGATACGATCATCCCGGGGAAAAAAACACAACAAATAAACACGCATCCGTGATCTTTCTTCTGGCACAAAATAAAAAATTCAACATTTTTGCATATAGGAGCTTTAAACTTCTATAGTAGGATTCTATGATACGCTGAATCTGATGGTGTGATTATCATTAAAGTTCTATGACTTTTAGGGAGTGTTTCCCCCTTTTTGGGAATAAGGCAAATTGTCTCGCGTGTAACTTTTGATGGGTAAAACTAAACTTGATTAAACTTGTATATTTGAAATCAGCATAAAAACCTGATTTGATGCATCTATTGGTTTCAAAATTCCGTTTTTTAGAGTTTCGATTACTATTGGGCCGGGTCGCTCCTTACTCACAGTTCATTACCACGAACTGTTCGGTTTTAATTTTCAAAGCACCGTTTTGTAAAAGTAAATCACGAGCAACTGATAGGGGGTGACAGGTCCCTCATATTCAGAATAACCCTGGCTGTTCTATTAAAAACGGGTATAAAGTAGTTTTTTTTTAATGAACGTAAAGAATGGCGTAAAAACTGAAACGAACAGAAAATAATCCAAATATGAGAGCTGTTGTCTTCCTAATCATCTCAGACTTCACGTAAAGTTTAGCGTATGCTTTATTACAAGTATAGTTAAAGTACCTATAATGAAACTTGGGTTGTTCTGGGTGGGGGACATTCCACTTCTTATATAGGATAACTTCTGTTTGTTTTAAATTTTCAGGTTGCTCTTTACTTTTATTTGAAAACAAAGCATTTTAGTTTTTCTAATTACTTTAATTTAGTAAATTTTATCCGTCTATGTTGTGACGCAAAAACATCAAAATGGATGAAAATCGAAATGGATGAACAGCAAACAGTTTGTGGTAACGAACTGTAAGTAAGGAGCGACCCGACTCAATAGGTCTTACCCATCAAAAGTTAGGCGCCCGAGAAAATTTGCCTATTTTCGGAAAAGGGGGAAACGCCCCCTAAAAGTCATAGAACTTTAATGAAAATCACTCCATTAGATTTAGCGTATCAGAGAACCCTACTATAGTAGTTTCAAGTTCCTATCTGCAAAAATGTGGAATTTTGTATTTTTTTGCCAGGAGAAAGATCACGGATGCGTTTTTTTTTTTTTTTTTTTTTTTTTTTTTTTTTTTTTTTTTTTTTTTTTTTTTTTTTTTTTTTTTTTTTTAGGGGTGATCGTATTGACGGGAGAAAATTGCGGGAGGGATCATTAGAACTAAAATTAAAAGTTCTAATGCCCTTTTTAAGTGACCAAAAAAATAGAGGGCAACTAGGCCCCCTCCCACGCTCATTTTTTCCCAAGGCCACCCGATCAAAATTTTGAGATATCCATTCTGTTCCGCATGGTTGAAAAATACAATAGCTATGTCTTTGAGGATGACTTAATCCCCCACAGTCCCCCGGGAAGGTCTGCAAGTTATGAACTTTGCCCCAATGTTTACATATAGCATTAATTATTGGGAAGTTTACAGAAGTTTTTAGGGGGATTTTTTCTGGTAGTTGGGGGGGATGGATCAGGGGTAACGTGGGAGGATCTTTTTATTTTATGGGGGAAGGGACATTGCTATGAAAGGGGCGCCGGATTTCCCCAGCATTATTTTAAAAAAACGATCAGAAACTAAATAAAAAAAATAATTTTTTCATCTGAAAGTAAGGAGCAACATTAAAACTTAAAAACAACAGAAATTATTTCTTATATGATTCAGTTCGTCTCCTAGTCATTACGTCAGATCAAAATTTCGAGAAAGCCATTTAGCCGAAAAAAATTAAATCAATTTGCAAATTTCGTTTTAATTATTCATGTACGGTGAGCCAAAATCAAAGCTGCATTAATCAAAAACGTTCAGAAATTAATTAAAAAAACAAGTTTTTTTTTTTAACTGAAAGTAAGGAGCAACATTAGAACTTAAGACGAATAGAAATTATTCCTTATATGAAAGGGGCTGTCTCCTCCTCAACGCCTCGCTCTTTACGATAAAGTTTGAGTCTGTCTCACAACTTTATTTTTTTTAAACAATAAAAAAATTTGGGGGAGCCCCTTTCATATACGGAATAATTTCTGTTCGTTTTAAGCTTTATCAGTTAAAAAAAAATGTTTTTTTATCTAATGAATTAATAACAATAGTGGCTCGTATCTCTCTCGTTAAATGTTTTTAACTCTATTGTTGGCTTTTCCCCCATACATTAATTTCTGATTTTTTATTATCTTGAACTTTTTTAGTTCTCAATTATTTTTTTTACAGGTTTTAAATATCTAATTAGTGCCATACAAAAGAAATATCGAAGTTTTGTAAGCATAGTTTTTCCATTTTCCGTGTCTTTCCATTCTATTTTTTCGTGAAATTTTGGACAGGAATGCGTATAAAAGAGTGAATTTTGTCTTTATTCTAGGATGGGAAATCTGGCACTCAGTGAAGAAAAATTCTGTTGACGCCATCCCTGTTTTGAATGAGTGGCTGGGAAAAAGGACAAACCTGACAATGGACATTCACATTCCGCAGATGATATGTATTCTAGGTAACTTAAATATGTACCAAGTTGAATCCGTGTTTTTCTCGTAATTAATTAAAAAAAACAAGTTTTCTCAGCTGAAAGTAAGGAGCAACATTAAAACTTAAAACGAACAGAAATTATTGCGTATATAAAGGGGGTTGCCACCCCCTCAACACCTCGCTCTTTACGCTAAAGTTTTTTAGTGCTTTTAAAAAAAGTGTCTTATTGTTCTAATTAAAGGGCCCTTATGTTTCAGGCAGGGCCGTCACGTATGGGGGAGGGGGTGCCCCTCCCCCAATATTGTCGGTCACTTGGTAAAAACAATAAGTTGGTAAAATCATGGCGCTTCGCGCCACGATTTTTCCGACGCCCGCTAAAAATTCTTTGTTCGGTTCAATAAAGACCACGGGAATACTGACATGTCATCTACAGAAATTTCGAACTTGATCGGTAAACGCAGCAGTTTTACCGACTGTTGCCGTGATTTTACAGATGGTGCCACAATTTTCCATTTGGTTAAATAAACAGCATTAAAATGATGACATGATATGTATCGAAATCTGAATCTCGGCTGGTAAATGCAGCGGTTTTATCGACTCGTGCAGTGATTTTACGTATTGTATTCGAAATGGACATTATGCTAATTATTGACAAAAAACATTCGGTAAAATGACCATCCATTAGGTAAAATCTCTAGCCCCCCCCCCCCAAACATTTTGGCTAGTAAAGACACTGGTTTCAGGAGTCATTCTTAAAGAATTTGGATCGAATTTAAGCTTTAGCGTAAAGAGCGAGGGGTTGAGGAGGGGCAACCCCCTGTATATACGTAATAATTTCTGTTCGTTTTATGTTTTAATGTTGCTCCTTACTTTCAGTTAAAAAAGATAGATGTTTTTTTTTATTTAATTTCTGATCGCTTTTAAATAATGCCAGGAAATCTGGCCCACCTCCACGGAGAAACCCCCTTCCCACAGAAATATCCTCTAGACAACTCAGTGGTGAAAATTACCCCGGACAATTACTCTTAACCACTCCGCGCCTAAAATTGAGACAGAAAGAGGAAGCAAGACATATAAAAAAATTATGTATAAGAATTCTGGCAAATTCCTCCAGTGTATAATTTCCCCTGACAAGTTCACTCCCTGGAAACTTCCCTCCCCATGGAAAGTTCCCCGTGGAGGAACTACCAGCAGAAAATTTGTCCCCCCCCCACCACCCGAAAGGTATGCATACATCCCAATAACAAACTATGCACAGACAATGGGCAAATTTATAACATAAAGACCTTTCCCTTAGGGCTGTGGGGGGGGGGGGGGTCATGTTATGCCCGAAGGTACAGTTATTGGGCCTTTCAACTATGATGAACAAAATGGCTATCTCAAAATTTTGATTGGATGATTTTGGGAAAAAATGGGTGGGGGAGGGAGCCTAGTTGCCCTCCAATTTTTTGTTCACTTAAAAAGGACACTAGAACTTTTAATTTCCGTTCGAATGAGCCCTCTCTCCGATATCCTAGGACCACTGGGTAAATATGATCATCCCTAGGGAATAAAAAAAAAGAAAACACGCATCCGTGATCTTTCTTCTGGCAAAAAATACAAAAATTCCACATTTCTGCAGGGAGAAGCTTGAAACCTCTACAATAGGGTTCTCTGATACGCTGAATCTGATGGTGGGATATTCATTAATATCACTTGATTGTTAGGGGGGTGTTTCCCCCTTTTTTCAAAAAATCCGGAAAGTTTTCTCAGGCTCGTAACCTTTGATGAGTAAGACTAAATCCAATGAAATTTATATATTTTAAATCAGCATAAAAATACAATTCTTTTGATATACCTATTGGTATCAAAATTCCGTTTTTTTTTAGAGTTTCGGTTACTATTGAACCGAATCGCTCCTTACTTACAGTTCGTTACCACGAACTGTTTGATTTTCATCCGTTTCGTACAATTCAAATTATATTTGAAATGACGAGCAAGTGTCGCCTTTCACCCAAAGAAAGAGATAAAAAAATAAGATGTTTACATCGCAATACAAAAAAAAAACAAAAAAAAAAAACAAACAAACGCAACTCTGTTGAGTCGCAATTCAACTCTAGTGAGAATCTCATCTCAAATCTGTTGAGTAAGAGTCGAGTGTAGTGAGACACGAGTATTTCTTTGCCAAAAATATGTGGATTTTTACTTATGAAATCAAATTTAAAAACAACAAGTTTTTTTCAACTGAAAGTAAGGAGCAATATTAAAACTCAAATCAAAAATAAATTATTCTGTATATGAAGGGGTTGCCTCTAATTTCCTTTCGAATGCAAAACCTCCCAATCTTCTAGGACCATTAGTTCGATACGATCAAACCTTGGGAAAAGAAACAAAAAAACCCATCAACAACAAACAAATAATCAGGCATCCGTGATCTTTCTTCTGAACAAAAAAAAAAAAAAAAAAAAAAACAAATGCAAAATTCCACATTTTTGTATATAGGAGCTTGAAACCTCTACATCAGGGTTCTCTGATTCGTTGAATCTGATGATGTGATTTTCATTAAGATTCCTGGACTTTTTGGGGGTGTTTGCCCTCTTTTTTCGAAAATTAGGCAAATTTTCTTTGGCTCGTAAATTATGAGGGGTGGCACTAAACTTGGTTAATCTTATATATTTGGGATTAGCATAATAACCCAATTCTTTTGATGTATCTATTGATATCAAGATCCGTTTTTTGAGTTTTGCTTACTATTGAGCCGAGTCACTGCTTACTTACAGCTCGTTACCACGAACTCTTCGATATGTTTTTTCACTTGTATTAAAAAAAGACGAAAGTTTGTCTTACTCTTCAGGACTACGCTATTAAGCTAATATAAATATTTGATTGTATAAAAATAATATGACCAAGCATTCAAAATATGCAAGATTTTTTTAGTCTTGTATAGCTGTTGCTTAATTAAAAGGGGAGAAATCACGAAGTCTTGAGGTTTCTTTTTGTGTTTCCTCTAATCTACTATATAATCTTTATTGTTCGACTTTGTTCGCTTTTTTTACAATTCATACCCCCCCCCCCCCCCCCGATCCCGACCAAGTAATAAATCTTGTATACCTGCTTTAAGGACATTTTGTTCGTGACAAGCTGAAATCTTTTTTCTTCTTGATGATGGGGACCTCAGAACGATTCCGATAGGGCCTTGTGGATTTTGCAATTGCTATTGTTAAGTTGATAGGATGCAATAAAAGGTTTTACAGTGATGTCATGCCTACTTTCAGTATCCAGTATTTACCTGTTATTGTGCGAAGGTGGTCGCGTCATTTCTATTTCAGTCAAAGCAATGACAAACATTATTTTTGAATTCAATGGTATCTCCTAAAATTTAATTACTTTTAATAACTCCTACGTTTAAATTGCATGTTGAATTAAGTATATGGATAATTACGAAATATATTGGCTCTTCTGTTCTCAGTAGAGCATTAACTCCACTGAAAGTTTTGTTAGCATGGTTTTTTTATGATGAACATAAAATACTTTAGTAACAAAATGATGAAAACTATCACAAAGTTTATGGAAGGGGGCCGCCTAGAGCGCATTATATTAAATACGCAACCTAACCTGATCTACCCTAACCTAGGTACCTTTTTCCCCCTCAGCCCCAAAAAATTGAAGTTTTTAAATATTATTCACGGAATGAGAAACCCCTGTTTGCCTAGTGAGCCCAAGGAATTGTCTTGTTAAAGAAGTTGCTTACATGTTTTTCGCGTCACAAATTCTCGAGTGGTTATTGTATATTAGACAAGTAGGCTACCGAGATACTTCCCCCTACCCTCACCGAACAGTGAAAAAGTGTGTGTAGAAGGTTCACTTTTTATCGTTAAAAGGCAATGTACAGATTTGTCCTTAGCTTCCCTGACTCTCACAGAAAAAAACGAGTATACGCCCCTGATTCCTTTGCTGTCGGACGTTTCTTTTTTTTTTAGTGTTACCTACAGCTTAATTTATCTCGGGGCTGTAACGATTTTATGTTTCAATTTAAATAGCATTAAGTGAAGAATTGATGATCATGCATAACAAAATAAAAAAAGCTAAGAAACTAATCGGGGGAAAAACTATTTTATGTTCATTTACTGCTAGGGATAAGATAAAATGAATTTGAAGGGATGCACACCTTTTGCTCAGGGGATACCAGGGTTAAATATGGAATTTCAACTGACAAGCCCTTAGAATGTATTTTAACAAAATCTACATAGAAAAATATTGCTGCTTTAAAACTTTATATCTTGACATTCTGTATTACTGCACTATGAAAAGTAGTTTCACAGTCGGAATGAATTAGATAATTTTAACCGCGAAAGTTTTGCATATTTTCATGCGAAATTTTTTTTAGGCCAAATACCACAGAATCTGGAGAACTGGTAAGAGTAGAAACTGACGCATGCGTCGCCAAAACCGGAAAAGCTATCTAGTGTTTCAAGCTTTATTGCGAACTTGGCCATTCTTTTGAGCTTGGGAAACCCTTCTTGAGGCATGATTTCAGGGGCGGATCCAGGATTTTTTTTAGGAGGGGGGGGGGCAAAAATAGGTTGATCCGATAAACTTGCGTTAGGAGCAAGTTTAATTAACGCAAACTTGCATTAATTAAGTAAATTACACTACTTTAGACGACGTTAGGGGGTTGCGCGCCCCCTCGCCCTCCCCTGGATCCGCCACTGCATGATTTTGGCCCTAGATCCCTTCCTGGATGTTGAAATCCATAGCTCAGCAACTCTCCAAGATAGTGAAAAATTATTTGATCTGCAGTTTTTACCCTAAAATGGATTTTGGGCACATTCTAAATATAATTCTCCAGACATATTAGGTCTTTTAAATAGTGATATTTCCTCGAATGCTGTGTCATCACTGCCAATTCAAAAATCAATTATACTGCTTAACTTTTTCCCCAGCTATCCTAGGCCCACTTTGTGCTGACATAGGATTTTGAATTAAGTGTTCTTGAAAATAATAAATTGATTATTTATTTCTTACAGAGAAATTTCAGCTTTAGTCCCTATCAAATCTGTAATTGTAATTACTTAATTCTACTTAAAAAAAATTATTTTGTTAATGAAGCCATCAGACACCGTGGTAAAAGTAGTGCTGCTGTTTTCTTTCCCCTATCTTCTTATGCTGAATTGCCGAAGATCTAACACTTACCAGTGTCCAATACTCTTAGGTGCATACGGTCTGTATTATAAATCGTTCCAGAAAAAATTATCTTTTGTGGCTAAAAGGTATTATTTATTCCTTTTATTAAACAATTATTTCGACAGAAAGTCTGCTTATATAAAACATTTTTCAAGGGCTGATTCATCTTCAACTTGACCCTGATGCTAATCTCAGGTGACTACAAAAATAAAAGCTTTGTTTTCGATGGACTATTGCATAAGTATGTTCATTTACAAAAAAGCAATTACAGAGGGTTTTAGCGAGGGGCTTTCTACTCTCGGCCACCTGGTGCAAAATCTCAGTGTGCCACTTATTTCATAAGGCGGGACACACCTCCATCAAGCTATGCGTCTTTGTGTAGCACAAGGCATTGTTCACACCATACTTGGTGCATTTCTGTCACACTTGGCGCGTGCCATTTGGTGTACACGATTTTAGAAAGTGTACAACTCGGGTTTTGGCTAGATGGATTTTCCAGGTTTTTATATCAATCTCTACTTACGTACAATTCTCTATCTTGCGTAAAAGTTTGATTCAAACAATCAGCATTATTTGCGATATCTTTATTACAAGATCACCCTTTAAAAAAAGAAGTGTTTTTCATGGTTTTCAGCCAAATACTATGTTTAATTCCCCTCGACTCTGCTGTGTTTGAGAAGTCTGAGAAACCTAACATGTCTCCTTTTTATTTACGTAAAAGTTCATAAGTTGCTTTGAAGTTTGATTGAAATTAGAGTAGTCTGTGTAACGCCTTAAGTACAAGATCAATCATTGAAAAGCAGAAAGTATTATGTGCGTTTTTACCGTTTTTGCCTAAAATTTAAATAGTCAAACGTTATTTAATAATTTGCGAAGTCACTTTGTTTGCACGGCAGTTAATAAGAGAGGGCCCAGTCCCTTCAATTTTTTGGCACCTTTTTTCCAGCCTGATTCAAATTAACACTTTTAAATACTTCAGAATTCTTTGGCGAAGAAGGGATTAGAAAAAAAACGCAAGTACAAACTTATTCCTGACACTCGTTGAATTCTCTATTCACTAAAGCGTTCCAATTACTAAATATTTGATATATTGTCTTTTCAGATACTGACTTTTTTGGCCAAGCAGCGAACAATAATACATGGATTAAAACAATATGCAAATGTCAGTAATATTTTTCATGAGCTATCCAGCCAGAATGAAGCCATTAAGATCAGTATGGTAAAATGCTCTAGTCGGATTTAGATAGTTGCATTAAAATAAGATTACATGAACATATTTTTTTTTATTCAATGCCTAATGAAGAGCATTGTTTTCGGAAGAACCCTCTCCATTCAATACCCAGGGTTACGGCCATATTCAAAAATTTTGTTCAGGGAGGTGGGGGTTAAAAGCGCAACTTTGCAAAGCACATCAAAAATTTCTTTATGTTCATTTTTGTTACTTTTTTACGAGTTGGACAATTTTTTTTGAGGGGGAGGTTCAAACCCTGTAAAACCCCCTGGATACGGTCTTTTGCAGGGTACAGGCCTGACAAAAACAGCAAATTTTTAGATTGTTCTCTTTTTTTTGTTACCATGTAATGATTTGCTTCCCAATCCAAATTCTTTTGTAACAACAGAGAAGGAAATTACATTATCGTTTCAGTTTTCTTTAGCCTTGGAGGGTTGGCGTAGAAACAAATCAAACCTAAATCGAGTATTGTATTTTCCCCAAATAATCAACTGAACCGTATTCCATTTACTTTTTATCTGAGAATATCTCTAGGGAAAGATGAACAAATTGTTCTATTGCCGCTTATAAAAGACACTAGCCAATATCTTGACCTTGGTCAATGTCATTGACCAAAGACATTGACAAATGAAAAATGAAGTTTCATCTCTTTTTCAACACTTTCATAAACAAACTTTGAAAAATACGAAAAAATATAAATTTATTAAATATATATTCTATTTTTGGATAAAACATGTCAAATACTGACGTACCGATAATATTTCTTTTAATTCGTGTGTTTAAAAAGTTTCCTCATATTCCGAGTTCCAAATTCTATCTGAATCGTCTATTGCTCTACTCAGCACAGACAAATAATAATAATAATAATTTATTGTTTTGATCCCTCTATACATAAAGGAGTTTGACGCACCAAGAAGAGTGTGAACAAAAATAAAAAGAAAAACGACAAGGACACTGACAAAAATTACGTACAAATACTGAAAAAACTTTTTAAACACTTATTGAACAAGATTCAAATACTATGAGACTTTACTACTTACGACATTAATCACTTGACGATGAAAGACACATCAGTGGAAAATCGACAATTCTGTTGCAACGATACGCAAATCTACGCGACATCTTATCCAATATTTGACAAATCTCAAAAAAACACCGTACCGTCGGGAAATGTAACTATTACAGCTCCAATTGGGGACACTAAACAAATATTTGCAGAATGTAAAGAACAACGATCGGATTTGCTTTTTATCAGAGGCGGAAAAAGTTTCTGAAGGAGTGTCACAAAACAATCCATGTGCAAAAACCGAGTTATACAGCTGATCAAGCGTTTTTTTTCTGTCAAATTGGCCTTTAATAGAGAAGTCATTTGGACTTTCTCAATTTCTCTCTCAACACATTGATTATTAGTGACCATGTTGCCTTAATCGAGGTCCCGAATGCAAGCCCGAGGCACCCAAGAGATGCAGAGGCAGAGATTGTGGCTGGGCCAACCTGAATTGTTGAATCGAGAGGTTGATAACACCCAAAACGAGAAATTTGGTTTGAGCAGAAGCTACTGATGTGTCTAACAGCCCGGTATAGAGGCTATTCACAACAGCCTGCAGCGATTGCAAATCGCCAGACAGAAGGAGAATGTCAACCGCGTATGACAGGTAACTCGCGTCAGTGGATGGCCAGATTAGAAAATGTGGTATTCTGCGGCTTGCACAGGGGATGGCATCGTTAAATATTGTAGGACTTAACACTGAGTCGTGTTTTTACTCTGCGACGCACAAAAATTTGGCTGATACACAGATTTTCGACACTGACACATACAGAAGAAATTTGATACCATTGCCATAGAGAGGCACAAATAAATGGGTTTACCCCTTTTCTCAAAAGTGCTAAAATAGCTTGGGATTGTAGGGCCGAAGCAAACTCCTTAGAAATATCTATTGCAAAAAAAACATATAAAGGTACAAACATATAAATGAAGAATCATTCGGTACTGTTGTACTAAAGGGACTCTTTTTATGTCTCAAACTCGAGACGCGTTGAAAAAACCCGTTTCTACGGGAAAAAACAAAAAAAAACAAAAACAAAAAAAAAAAAAAAAAAAAAAAACAAAAAAAAAAAAAAAAAAAAAAAAAAGAAAAAAAAAAAACAAAAAAATGATACAAGTCACCGATGTAGAGAAATTCAATGTATAGCGTGGTTTTAATTGCGTATACGATATTTAAATTGTTGTTTTTGTTTTTTTTTTTTGGGGGGGGGGAAGGTACCTAGGTTAGGTTACGTATTTAATATATGCTATGCTTTGCCCCCCCCCCCCCCTCAATGTGCAAATATATAGCCCAAATTTGTTTCTAAACTATTATATAGTCATCCTATTTTTATTTTATTTCATAAGCATTAACCCAAATTAGCACTATATAAAAGAGTCCGTTTAGTACAACAGTAGCAATCATTCTCTCATGTCTCTCCAAAATAGACACGAACACTCCATGTGTATTCCCAACACAAAGACCCGCGCGAAAAACAAACAACTAATGATCTCTATGATCACACCAATTCGAAATTTTTAAGAGAAGATTCCTTTCAAATAGTTTTGCAATAAGCGAACAAACTGTAACCAGACGATAAGAATCATAAGATTTAGGATCCTATTCTTTCTTGGGACACAAGCCACAATGCCCTGGCATATTGCAGTCGGTACGAATTGCTGCGCAATATGCGCTGAGAATTTGGTCTTTGTGCCCAGTTCCAAGTGAATCTTATGATTTCAACAATTTTCTCCGCTGTTTTCCGTAACTATCCTTTATCATTTTATGCGCCCCTCTCCCCCTTCCCCTCGAAACAACTGTCTGTATCTGTGCTTTTGTTTCTACCTCAGAATTTGTCATCATGATTTTTTTTTGTAAAGACTATTTGAAGCTAGTCTAATCTTTTTTTTGTGGGGGGGCGGCTTTTGTCCCCCTTTTTTTAATTTTCAACCCCAACAGAGGGGTACACTACTTTGTTTTCCCAAAAACTGAATCACTGGCTTGTCGATGCGTACGGTCAGCTTTAAGAGAAGGGTATATTTCCCTTTTTTTTCTTTTTCTTTTCAAAACCAAATCACGTTTAGGTTAAAACTAGTTGAAAAGAAATTTTTAAAAGAGCATGCAGTAAAACGTGATCCAGGATCTCTGCAGTAGATCTTTGTTTCATTCCGATTTCAACACTTCTGTGATGCAACGAAACACCAGGATAACAAGCATTAAAAAACTTAAATCTATATATTCTACAAAACAGAATACCATGGTAACACTAAAACAGCTTTGCAACAGTCTTCCAAAGTAACGATTACATATAGACAACAAGGGTAGCATAGTAACCGTGAAAATTTATTAAATTCGAGTCGTTTGAAACATTGATTACATCAATTAAATTTCAATAACATATTTCCTAATCATGGTTGCACAAATCTCACGAGGTTCGTAAGATTTTCTAGAGATGAAAGAGATTGACGATTTGCCTTATATTGTCTGTGTAGTTTTTTGTGGTCGGGAGGGTGGTCGACAGTCTGTATATATTTTTCACTGATATATAGCAGTATTCTGCAGTATAAAGCAGTATTCTGGGGGTGGGTAGGGGGTTTGAACCCCCCCCCCGAAATGTTTACCTGGCTCGTAAAAAATGTAATAAAAATGCACAAAAATAGATCCTGAAACGTTTTTAAAGTTTCTTGTACCCACCCCCCCCCCCAAATAAAAAAGAAGAAAAATCCTGGATACGGTCTTATGTGAGCCTTTCCTTTCAAAATCTAATCCAGAGGGGTAAATTTTCCTGAGTGGAGAACGGTCAGACAGTTTGTTTTTTGTTGTTCAATTTTGTCCGTATAGTGAAGTTTTAGCGCCTAAACGCATAATTGACTTTTCACTCTTTGCAGTCACAAGAATGTTCTGTGAAAATGAAGACAAAGCAAAATTAGACACCACGCGTTTCTGCTAATTGTCCAATAAATCACTTTTTCAAGTCGTTCTGACGAAATTATTTATAAAACTTACATAAAGAATATTCCCTATATTGATATATTCTAATGTTCTTATACAGATTTCTAAAATCCACATACAGAGCATTTTCTATATTTAAGTGCAATTTTATTTTAGCATATTTATCTATGTATTTCTCTATGTAATTATATGTAGCTTACATATTTTTAAAATACACATACAAAACATTCTCTATATTCATATAGTTTAGTATACTTCTCTATGTATTTCTATATTTAAAATTCTTCATATTTTCTTAAAATGTGCATACAAAATATTTCTTCTGTATTTAAGCACGTTTACGCAGAGATCCTTGATCACTTTTTGCAAACTTTAGTATTTTTTTTCTAATAACACACTTCTGGTGATTTTTTGTGATTTCTAATTTCTATTTATGATTTAGGTGTAATATCTCGTCTTTAACTTAAATAATTCATAGCTCTATCTATTTCTTAAAGCCAGATTTGAGTATGTAATTCTTGGTACTGGTGCATTATGCGGGCACCGCTATACACTGTATCAAGGAAACCAGTCACAAAACCCGTCAAACGGGCTACTTGCGAGAGACCGCTATAGTTAAATGATTGCAAAGCGTTGTTTCTCAATGAGTTGCAATATTTAAACGATTGTTTTTGGGGTTTAGGGGGGAAGGTACCTAGGTTTGGTTATGTATTTAGTATATGCTATGCTTTATCCCCCACTCTCCCTAATGTGCAAATATATAGCCCAAATTTGTTTCTACCCTATCATATATTCATCCTATTTTATTTTATTCCATTAGCATTAACGAAACTTGACTTCTTCGCGGTGCCCGCATAATGCACCAGTTCTGTAATTTCAATAGTAGAAGAAGAATCAGAAACAATGAAAGAAGCTACTCCCCTGATTGATGCCACACCAATACTTGAATTTTAATTTTAATTATATTAAAACCCTTTGTTTTAGAAATTCCTTGTTGACAGCACACAAGAGTTTATGGATTGATTTGGGCTAAAATATTTGAGCCTTCCAATTCAAAGAGAGATATATTTTGATATATCTTGGAGCCCTTACTCCTCCTTTACTGATTGACATAGCACGAGACTCTAATAAATGTAAAAGAATTTTTCTGCAACTAGTGATTTACCTAATTATAGTAACGAGACATATCTTGTTATTTATCATAAATAGACTTAAAAACGAATCGATAGACAGGGTGCATCTTTAGCCATAGAAAGAGTTCCTGCCTAATCTATCTTTGAACGGTTATCTTATATATGTTTGATATCACCTACCTTATTGCTTCCAATCTCATAAGACTCTCTTTTTTTCTTTTTTAGTTCGGTTTTTACTCCGAAAGGTTAGTTTTTTTCTTGTACACTTTTGAGAACTGAAGGTGGCTTGGCTGAGGTTGTTGTCGAAATATCTGCTTAGTTTAATTTTGACCTTCTACTGATCGAAAATGGTACTGTTCTATTAGCTGTAAGACACGCGAGAAGTGAAGTTTGGTTAATGCTAATGAAATAAAACAAAATATGATGAAAATATAATAGTTTAGAAACAAATTTCGGCTATATATTTGCACATTAGGGGGTGGGAGGTAAAGAATAGGAAATATTAAATACGTAACCTAACCTAACCTAGGTACCTTTTTTCCCCTTAAACCCCAAAAAGACAGAGTTTAAATATTGTAAAATGAGAGGTAAACCGCTGTTTACAATGCTCGGCATGAAAACAGAACCTGTTTGACTAGTATCTTTTATCATTTTCGCTATATGAAATCAGCGTGTCTTACAGCCAAATGAACAGCACCTCGAAAATTATCCTATTGTTTCCTTTTTTTTTTTTTTTTTTCGTTTTCCGTTGAGTCATGTGTCCCTTATTTCACTCGGGCATTTTACTGAAAACGCTCTAGGAAGTGTTTGATGCTTAATTCAGCTTGTTTTAGGGATTAATTTATGTATTTATTGTAGTACCGTTTCAATTATATTTACGACCTACCTGTGGTACTGTACGCTGTTTTGGCAAATAAAAGCATTATTGATTTATATCAATTTATATTTTTATAGGTCTTTCTCGAATTTCGCACATTTGCTCATTCAGGCGTTGCTTTCTCCTTTACCCAAGAAGTCTCAACCAATAACTTATGCAGAACACTATTGTGGTCATCCAAAGAATGGTCTTGTATCATCGCCCACAATTTCCAGACATCTGTAACGGCTCTCTAGAACAAACTCGAACTAGCTCAATTTTTGATCCATGTGACACTCGTATGGACATCTTACCTGAGGGATCTCTATTAGACAGACTTTTGAAAACACAAAAACTGGGCGAAATTCCAGCCTGCTCTTTGTACAAAGCCTATGATAAGTTAGCAGAAGATACGGAAAAAAGACGTGGATCTTTTGGATCGGTTAAGATGGTCTTCTGGTGCCTATGAAGATATTGACTGGCTCTTAAATGATGAAAATGGGGATGATTTTGAAGCTGCGTTGAAGATTATACAAAGATATAGAATCTTGGCCACTACAAGAGACTGTAGTATCATGATTATTTTTGATCGAGTACATTCAAGGTTTTTATCCCTTTTTTAATATTTTATAAGATAAAAAAAGATAGTCAAGGCTGGTTATTCATTATAGTTTAGTTTAGAGACGTGATTCCCGACGTGTGGCACAGGCTCTACCGATGGGACATGGCAATAATTCGGTGGGTCTTGAGCAGAATATGCACCCTTCAGCTGACTATACTCTAAGGCTTTAATTTTGAAAAAAAAACATATTTCATGTGAAAGACGTCACATTCATTTGTATTTAAAGAGCAAAAAAGATACATGATTATCCGATCAATTTGTATTGCAATGACGTTATGCATTGTATAAAAGGCGTCGTATACAGACAAAAATTGTCATTAGTATAACATGTGCCTACAGGAGGACTCGAAAAAACTACCAAACTTAGGGCAAATTAAGGTTCCTGCAGGTGAAAACGCGTAAGACTTTGAGTAACAAAAAAATTCAATATCACTATGGGGAGGGGGGGGGGGAAGCATCAGGAATTTCAAAATGCCTGGGTGGGACATGGCCTAAAATCGGTATGGAACCAATGGTTTAGAGCATACGGTTTTGTTGTCTTGTGTTAACACAAACTATATTTGAGAGAGAGAGTGAGTCGGTGGGCAAATGTTCCCTCATAACTTTACAAAGCTATTAGTTACAAAAACGGTTTACAAAACGATTACCAAAATTTGAAGAAATTGTTTTAAAATGTGTAGAATTTTCTTCATTCCCTCCTTTCTAAAGGAACTTTTTGGATCTTCCCTTTTCATCGTTGAAGTAAACTGGTTTAGTGTCCCCCCTCTTTTGAAAAGATTAAAAAGACCGTGTTTAGCCCTTTCATTGGGTCATATTGATATCTTGTATCGAATCGCATTTTCCTTGTTATTTATTATATGTAAATGATTAAAATAATATTAAGTTGTTCGGTGTGATTTTCATCGTTAGGTATTTAGTTTGAATAAATTTTTTTCCTTGAAAACTCCAATTTTTCCCCAATCGGATCTTTAAATAAACGAATGGCTACAGTTCTTGTTAAGTTTTAGTTTGTTTTAGTTTGTTGTTTTGTTCTCTTTTGAAAATACGATAATAAATATGCTCGAAAAATTGAAAATATGATAAAAAAGAAAACAAATGATTTCAGAAACGATGCTTCTTGGGAAACACATCTAGCAATAGAAAAATAAGCAAGGCCTGAAAACAAAAACATTAGTACGGGAGTAATTAAGACGGCAAAGCAAGAAGAAATAGATGAAAGAAGACTCACACTTCCACATTCAAAGTGAGTGTGGAAAAAGCCGAAGGATATTTTTTTTTCTTTTGAATGCATACAAAAGGGTGTCATTTGCTTTTGTCTATTATTCATATTTGTGAACAGAATAGAATATGTTGTTCAGTATAATAGCTTTGAGCTAACATGAGAATGTCAATATTTCTGTTCCCAGGGAACACTTTTTTAATATTAGCAACCAAATTGAGAAAAGTAAGTTCGAAATAGAAAATGGAGAGAAAATAAAAAATACTTTTACGGGATTAATTCAGCCAGCGCGAGAAGAAACGTATCAGAAAGTTCTGTTTTTTTACTTCTCAAAATTTGGAGATTCATGAATTCATAAAGGCCACTTCCTTTTTCTGTTGCTTTGGACCAGGCCTGGATTTACCAATAGGCAAACTAGGCCCGGGCTTAGGGGCGCACAATGCCAGAGGGCGCAATAAATATCACTGAGTGATTTTTTTCGTCACGAAAACTGGACTGATGTGATTTATCGTCAAGCACTCCGCCGCCGCGCTGCTTATTCACAGGAAAGTGATTCCAAAACAACAGCACCCGCGGCAAGTGCCCCCTTTGTCCCTCCCCTGAAACCGCCTGTCCCTTTAAACGTTACCTCATGTAAATTACTTTCTCATTCGAAAATCGCCAAGAAAATGTCCCCGGGCCTTAAGTTACCCATACTTTGAAAGGCTGCTCTATCCAGGAGTGTTTTTAAGGGCACGTGCCTTCCCCCATAAGTCTAAAACTTGCAACAATTGCATGGATGGAAGGGCGAAAATAACAATAGGGGAGCTCAAGTTTTGTTGTTCCTCTTCGACCTTCTCTAACATTAATTCTGTATCCGCCCCTGGTTCCCTCTTTGTCGAAATTTAAAAAGGGAATATTTCTTGTCAAAATTCTGTTATGACGTTTCATATTTGCTTTATCAAAGTAAACTGTTGTCATTTTTTTTTTAGGGGGGGGGGGAGGTTATTTAACTGTTTAATATATGTTTTAGGCTCGAATGCACATGCCCTAGACATCAAGGGGGGATATGAACTCCTGCTGCTAGTTGTCTCATACTTTCACTGAAGTCTACCTGCGGATCCTTAGATTAGATATGATACTTCAAAATGTCAGTATCAGAAGCTGTAAAATAGAGCCGAATTATCCAAATGATCCATGTCAGACAAAGTACAACTAAAACATGGGCGATGCAGAGTTATTAATTTTTCGTAGAACATGTTTTTTTTCCTTGTTTTTTTTTTTTTTTTTTTTTTTTTTTTTTTTTTTTTTTTTTTTTTTTTTTTTTTTTTTTTTTTAATATTACGAAGGTCTGATATAATGGGGACGAAACTTTATCATTACCCTTTCCCGAGGAAACAGTTGAGTGAGGAAGTGGGACAGCTGAGGAGTCTAACCAGAGAAGGTGGGATTTGTTAGGGTTATAAACTTTTAGGAAAATGTACTCGGTACAGGGAATGGAAGTCCCCTTTCCTTTCTGAGCAGTAATACACATTAACAAATCAGCATATTTTGCATAAAAGAAATCAGCTGACATGTTCAAAATCTTTTACTTTGCCATTGAATTTAAGTTTGTTTTAATCTAGTCCATTGATCCGTTGCAAATTGTGTCAATAATATGTGTCACCGATCTGCAGGCAGATGAAAACCCATAAAAAAGAAAAATGAAGTAGTTGTTTGTATTTTATATTCAATAGCATTTCGAACGGTACTCACTTCATTTGAAGGTAATTTAAAAAAGATAACCGACTAGTAGCTAACTTTTGAAACCCGGTTATGAGCTGTATAGCCTCTTTAAATAACTTTATTTGGATGGTGTATACCATTTTAATTAAAGGAAATTCAACTTCAGCGATTTGTGTTTCAAATCAATCAAAAAAGTTCTACTCAAAACCAAATCTTACCTTCTCCGTGGATAATCTCCGGATGTAAGCTATCATAACAATAAATTAAGGCCAGTCTAATGTACTTTTTGCTCTTTTTGGGTCATGGGAGGAAACATCTGTAGACCTAGTAAGTGTGGATGGATGTTTCTAGGAGCATATTGCCAACACATTTGCATTATAGGAATTATTCAGAAATCTATTCGATAAAGTCCACTAAACAATAAAGGAGACAATTGAAAAACAAGATGCATTACTGTCAGTGGTGCCAAGTGGCACCCAGATTCCCTTCTCCCTTAGATTTTGAAAAACACCTTTTTCGAATCAATCGTTGAAAACTACCTTTTTCGGTGTTGTCGTTGAAAAAAAAAATTCCCCCTTTACATTTCCCCCCTCCCTCTGACATTTTTGTGAATCGACGCCACTGCTGTGTCTTTGTCTATTTAATGTAGCAGTTTTTATTATTAGTAAAGGCAGATAATTGAGCTTGGCATTTCGAGATTTGGAGGTGGCCAAAACTAAGCTCCATTACTGCTCATGACCAGGGCTGTTCCTAGGGTTGGTGGCGCCAGGGGCGAAAATACTTACGCTACTCCCACCTCCCTACTCAAACGTTAATAAAAAACAGCCACGGGGTCCTCTTAGCCCCCCCCCCCCCCCCCCCACCCCCCCCCCCCACCTTGTGCCACAGCGTCTAGGGCAGCTTTCCCGGCTGCCCCCCTTTTTGAATGTGCCCTACTCATGGTAAGCCCTTCTACCATCGGGAGCACGGTCATATTTTCGACAAGGCGTATTTTAAGTATATCCATACTCTGGGGTCTTCGATGCCACTTTTTTTTCTGTAAGAAACTCCTCGCCATTATGTTTGAATTGAGGAAGCTTAAAATCGCAGTTGAATCTGAAAATCAAGCGAAAGCAAGCATATTTCACCTTTTTAAATACATTGTTACCATTAGCCCAAACTCAAGCGAAATTTACTCCGAGAGTTTAATTCATGGTGTCATGTAATTTAATATTTGTCTGTTATTTAATTTTGTTTGCTTTATTTGCTTAACCTGCTCAGTGCTCCGATGCTTTTTAAGTTATGAAGAAATGCATGCCACTTACAAATATTTTTCTTAAAAGTATACAACCACCATAGAATAAAATCAAAAATTTTTTCGCTTCAGTCTATTTCGAAGGCTAGTTTTAAGGGAAGTGTGACAACCAACAGTAAGTTCTAATGTATCTTTGCTTAACCGAAGACTATTGTATCTTAGTTTCTATTACCAAGCAATAATGTTGGAAAACCTTGTTTTATCTTTTCGAAATCCCCTATTTGATATAGCGAGAGAATCCTTAGAATTACGCAGATAGAGGACTATTGGAAATCTATAACCTCTTAGAAATAGTATCAACGATCTTGGATGAAAAGACGCTCAATAAAATTCTCCCAAGGAACTCAACTTTAATTACTTAAGAACAATGATGTGAGTAAATATAGAAACTCCTCGGTGCGTAAGGTTTAATTAAAACATGGTAGATTGGAGCTAAGATCGCCCGTAGTTTATTATTTAGGTGGAGGGGGAGGCAAATATTAAAAATCTCCTCAAATAAAAAAATGTAAAAATCCTCAAATAAAAAAATCCTCCTATCTGATAATATACAAAATAGTTTAAAAAGTGGAGCGGAAGGGGGATTATACCTCATATCCTGAGTTGGGTGAACATTCCTGGAGCAGTGTCATGAAGAACCCTTTCCTTTTTATGACCTAAGTTGTGACGGTTATGTATGCAGAGGGGAAGAGGATAATATATTAAAAACAAGAGAAAGAGAAATCTCAAGATGAAGAAAGTAAATGGATAAACCAAATAAATAACAAACACAAAAATAGATGAACTAAATAAAAGACAAACTAAAATGACACGGATATCTATAATAACCTAAAATTAAGATAAAATCTAAAACCAAGAAATAAAAGAACCAATATATACATATACAAATTGTTGCTACTGTGCACAGTTATATAATTATCTTATATATAGATAATTATATAAACTGTGCTACTGTGATTGAGCTCCACAGAACACCATATTTCTCTTTGTTTTTGTCATGGCTGGCCAGTTCGGCTTTAGTGCCTTTAGATCTTTCATGAAACATGTATTACCCCAGGCCCAAGGCTATCCAAAGACTACTCGCATAGCTTAGTTACAGCCCAATCAACAGAATTCTAATAGACCCCTGCTACGCTCACTCCTGTCCATGTTGAAGAACATGATGCTCATGATGTGATTTAATTTTGTGCGTAACAGTTGATACATTCCCTTTTTCAGTGACGGAATCGAAGATATAGTCGTTCAAGACCTGGAAGATAGATTATATCGATGTCAGATCTCAGTTGTCGATCTGGATCCAAAACCGATTACTTGTGTCCTCAAGCATCGAAGAAGGGAGCGATCTATGACTGAAGCTTATTCACAAGCTGTTGAAAATGGAGAGGAGAACCCATAAGATAGTCCATGTGTTTTTTTATTAATTGAGGAGCTGCGTTCAAGAAGTCGACCAATCTGCGTTTCAAGTCTTTCAAACCACAGTCTTCCGCTTAGTGCTCTGTATTCAATAGCCTTTTCTGTCAAAAACTTGATTTAACTTCCCGTGCATAAAGCATATATACGTGAATTTGATATAAGTCCAATAGAACGAGTTTAGAATATATTTGTTCCTCTTGTGATTTAATGACTTCTTGCTCGCAGCTAATTTATCTCGTTTCCTGATATTATAAAAACGTATATCATACCTCAGAATAGAGACATCTTCAAGCGGCTTTTTTGTAGTAAGGTTCTTCCAACTATATTTTTCTTCTTCCTTTGCAAGTGCATCGTAATTCAATTAATCAAACGGCTTCGTTTTTTACTTGTTTGCTTCACCTTTTATGTCATCTTTATTTGATTATAACTTTATTTATCTTTACCTTTCTGTTTACTACTTTTCGACTTTTTTTGAATAATTTCTAGTTTATTAATTTATAATTTTTATTTTAAGCTCATTTCATACTGTTGTCCTATAGCTGACGCATGTGGGAGAATTATAGATTCTCGGGAGAGTAATTGTATCGAAATTCTAAAAT
The DNA here is from genome assembly GCA_027921565.1 of Artemia sinica. NCBI lineage: Eukaryota > Metazoa > Arthropoda > Branchiopoda > Anostraca > Artemiidae > Artemia > Artemia sinica. The sequence goes on along the minus strand of CM051260.1, from coordinate 60,234,182 downwards.
AATATTTATCAGCTCTGAAACCATAGAAATTAAAAAAAATTGCTTTATATTCAAATTTGTGAATATATAAAAAATCCATATTAGGCATACAAGACTCTATTTTACTTTATTTATTTAGGCTTTATTTTTAATCCTTATTTAAGGCTTTATTTAATTCAAATCTGCTTTGCATATAAATTTGATTTATATTTAATATTTGCTTCATATATGATACAAAACTATAGATTCACAGATTCACAGAAGAGTAGAAAAAATGTGTCAAAATTCTCAAATAATATTTGTAAGCCATAAAACCATAGAAATAAAAAAAAAAATTGCTTTTTATTCAAATTTGTGAATATATAAAAATCCCCATATTAGACATGCAAGGCTTCGTTCATCTTATTTATTTAGGCTTTATACTTAACAATACGGAGCCCGGGGTTCGATTACCGCGGCTTCAAAGTTGGGTGCCAAGCTTGCTACTTGTTTCTGTAAAAAAAAGACCTAGTAACTGAAGCTTTGATTCGATGCCCTGTGAGCCAGCAATGGCTCAGGAGGATCTTTATCGTTTTAATCCTTATGTTTAGGCTTTATTTTGTTCAAATTTGCTTTAAATTTGAAATTCACACCTTAGATTTGGGTTGAACATGCCATGCTTTCTTTTAACGAAAGCAGAAGTGCTATATAAAAGAAGAGAGGGGTGTGAGCCTCTGTTACTTTGTGTGCAACTACAGGAAAGCCTTGAAGAAGTGTTAATTTAAGATAAGGGAATTAATTCAGACCAGGGGTAATGTGTGTTCAATCTCGTTTCAATCATCCTAATCTACATCCTATATTTGAATGGAGCTCAGCAAATATGTAAAAAAAAAAATTTCACGTACAAGGCCGTATCCAGGAGGGGGGTTAGAAGGGTTTGAATCCCCCCTCCGAAATGTTTGTCCGACTCGTAAAAACGTAACAAAATATAAACAAAGATAAATAAATATAAACAAATTTTTGATGCGTTGTTTAATTTTATACCCCCCCCCCCCCCCCCAAAAAAAAAAAGAAGAAAAATCCTGGATACGACCCCAGTCATGTACAACCTTTAGACGTAACAGCGATGATACAGAGCGTCCAATCGTGGAAGTTTACATTGGTCTTGTTCTATGTTAAATGTTGAGACCCAGTGCCCTTGTTAAGTGACAAAACGGGTAATGGCCGAACGACCATGTTTTTGGCAAAAAAAAAATTGCACATTTTTTGGCACAAAAAATGTGCTGTGCCACATTTTTAAGATCCGTACAGTAGATCCGTAATTAACCCAAAAAACTGAAAAACCTTCTCGCTCTTGCTATGAAAATTTACACAGTACCCAGAATTTTGTTCGGGGTAGGGGGGATTTTTGTTCGAGTTAGGGGATTAAAAAGTTTACAGAACACATCAAAATTTATTCATATGTATTTTTGTTACTTAATTAATTCAGGGAATTTTATCCATCGTAAAATTTCTCCTATCTCCCTCTTTAATGGTGTTTTTGTAAAAGTCTTGAACGTTAAAAAAAAAAACTTCGAATTTTTTTTAGTCAATCAAATTAAAACAAAACAAGGTTAACATTTTTTGGCAAAGTTTATCTGATTTAATTTAGTACTATTGTTATTTTGGGCGTCGTATTAGTAATCCAAATGTACCTATAGCTGTTTTTTATTCTTGATTCTATTATTTTTTTTTCTTTTTTTTTTTTTTATCTCAAACACGTTTGTTCGTTAGATTCTATGAATGAAAAATTTGGAAAAAAAAAACTAAAATAAAAACTTGAATGTCTAGTTTAAAAATATCAGTCATTTTCTAACGCAAGTTTTAAGTTTAAGTTTATTAATAAAGAACAGAAGTTAACAAAATTCATACATATATATATGTAATACATGAAAAAACAAAGTAATTCAACTAAATCTTCTAGCCTGCCCATGAACTTGCAGAGGCAAGTTGTCCTAGGGGCGTGCCAAGAATAGAAGAAAAAAGAGAAAATTTTAGTACTAGTTAATAGCACAAATTAAATATACCAGAAATATTGATAATATAAAAAAAAATATATGTATATGTGTATAAATAAAATACATAATTCCTTGCTGAGTTGCTACTGGAGTCACCGTAACGATCAAAAAAAGAAAAAACTATCCAAATAATCCTTAACACTCCTTCGCTCACCTCAAACAACAAAAGAAGAAAAAAAAATACGAATAATAGCTTAGGACTCAAAAATAGGGTACATTTTTTCCTTGACTTTATTTTCAATTTTTTCCAAACCATTTTATATCATTAATTATCATATTATTACTAGTCCATAAATTTATAAATAAAATACAAATAAAGATGACAAATAATAAATAAAAATCATAATTAGAATACATTTTTTTTCTCTTTATTTCTAATTTCTTCAAACCTTGTTGTGTCATTAATTGTCTTATCATTACTTTTCCATAATTTTATTCCTCGATAATAAAAAAGAAATAAAGAGTTTATTTACGATACGCTTGCAAATTCTAAAATTGATGTTTTTTTTGAAGAACTGAACGTTTTTTGTAAGTTTTTTTTTTTTTTTTTTATGTATCGGAATTTAGGATTCTGGATGAATGTATTTATGTTCTCTAAAATTTTACGTTCCTTAAATTTTTTTTGCTCATTGCCATTAGTTGATTTTTAGAAATTTATCAAATTATTTTATGGATTCTATGGAAAAATCCTTCAACCCCATTCTATGAACTATGTAATGTTAAACAAACTCTATTTAAGTCGAAATTTTTTTGCAATCTTAAGGCAAATACTATTTTTATGGTGACTGTCTTGTTTTTGAAAATATTTTTTTCTGTCTGATTTCATATTTTTTCCGTTTCTTTTTGTACATACATGACAAAAGAAAAAAAAAAAAAAAAAAAAAATTACATCTATATTTTTAAATGGTCCCGAATTCTTATAAAAAAAAAAAAAAGAAGAACCATGCTGACATTTTGTTCAGATGAAAAATGTTTCTATTTGAATAACAAATTTTTAGCCAAATTTAAGAAAAAAATGTTTCATTAAAAGTTCTCGAGGAATCTCAATCTGCCTTATTAATTAGCTTCAAATTTTTTAGAGGGAGTAATATTTCTAATTGAAAACGCTTTCTAAAACTGACTTTGAAGAAGAAGTGATCTCTGAAAAAAATGTTTGGAGGAATCTCAATCTACTTTTTAAACGTCTCAATTTATAGTAAAACATTAAAAATCAGCGTATTTATACAATTCGATTCAATTTCTTTTTGAAAAGTTTAATTCGACTTTACAAGTTCGACTCAGCTACTTTCAATTCAGTTTTTTCGCCGATCAAGTGGAAAGCGCATGTACCAAATACTGCAAGAATTCTGCCGCGGCAATTTGACAGCGGCTCTGGCTGCTGAAAAATTTATGTTAGTAGTTTATTTTGAAAATTAATAAAAAAATGTTAAAAATTAGATAAAAAAATTAAGGAAGATGCCGCAAATATTGGTATTTGCTTTCGCCGTCAGGTTTATCCTAAGTTGTATTATAATATGGCAAATTTAGCCCTTTTTTCGGAAGAAAGGTCAATTTTTCTCTTTGGAGTTATTTCTAATGCGCTATTGTCAAAAAAAGACGTTCTACAAACATATGAGGAGTTTTGATATGCCATTTTAATAGGCCCACCTTACGAAAACCTAGTCACTTTTTTGTTTTAATAATACGTTTTCCGTTTAAATGATTTGAGAAATTGATCGTAGATTGGATTTTGAGAAAAAAAAAAATTTGGATAAGAAATTTTCAGAAATCTCAATTTGCTATTCGGATCATTTTGCGATCCTTGAGCCTGACATTGCTTGTTACTTTGTCGTATTTATTTATATTTTTTATTCTATTTTGTTTATTCATGTATACTTATTCAGCGTGTGTTGTACAGAAATTTCAAAACTGTTTTTTTTTTTTACATTTGAAATATATTCTGTAGAGTTTAATATAAATCTATATAAAATATTATCTATATGTTACGGTGAATTTCCAAAATGTAGTTAATACCGACATTCACCGGTGAATGTTCTAAATTCCTTTTCTCTGCTTCGATTCAGGTAGCTTTGCGAGTCAGCATTTTCAGTCTTATACAACCTATGATGGTAAAAGTTAAAGTTAGGTTAGATTATGTTAAGTTAGGTTATGTTAAATTTGGTTCTAAATATCATAAATGTGTTAAAAATCTAACTTAAGCTAACCTAAACCAACCTAACCTCGTCTAACCAAACCTAATCTAACCTAACCTCCCATCATCAAACCTTACATTAAATTGAAAAAATTGACTGGCAACGGTGACTAAATCCAAGGAGAAAAAAAAAGTATTTCGGCCATTCACCGGCGAATGGCGACATCAACCAATTTGCGGACATTCACCGTAACATATATAATATGAAATGGAAATTTCATATAATGAAAAATCGGGCTAACAATACAGTTTCGTTAAAGATGTAAACAATATGTGTTTGCGTAACGCTATAAAACTTCATACTATTTTTTTTATATAGGTGTACTTTTTTACACCTTCGCGGGGAGAGGGTGTATATGCCATCTCCTAATTTTCACATTTATCAAAATGCGCACAAAAAGGAAAAAAAATACCAGAACCTGTTTAAATAATTTTTTTTTTGTCATTTTTGCGTCCAAGGAAACTCCTTGATCATGTCAAAAATGATTCCCACCCCCTCCTCCCAAGTAGAATTGATTGAATTTTCAGACGATTCTAGTTTATTGTTTGTATTAGGGCGTATATATTAACGATAAAAGATGAAAAACAATCAAATTCAATTACTTGTATACGTCATGTACAGGTCGTGTTGGAAGAAAATCAGTCCTATTACTTTCCGGACAAACCCTGTAAGTTGTTCATTTATCAGGTAAATCATCTGTACTAGAAAAAACTAAAATGTTTATAAAACTAGTTAATACCCAAAAAATTATGCTTAGCGGAAATAGAGAGACGAACTAAAGTAAAACAAAAAGTCGATGAAACATGTTGGTAAATTTATGTAAATTTATAGTAAATCATGGCAAATTTATTATAATTTTTGGTGAACTTAAGGTAAATTTATGGTGAACTTTTGGTAAATTTTTGGTGAACTTAAGGTAAATTTATGGTAAGCTAACTTACGTCTGTAAATTTATTTGCGGGAACTAAAGAAGGGTAAAGATGATTATGTGATCCCATGAACAGTTCACATAGTTTTACATTAAAAATCGGTAAAATGTGTTTACAGGACCATAAAATATTTCAGTTTCTGTAATTTTGCAAAAAAAAAGACGAACCGTGTAAACTGTTGCAGTTCTCTTGCACTGAGCAAACTATTCGAGTCCATTCCGTGCGAAATAGACTACCAGTATATGCCAAACCAGTATCTACGTGAATGTTTAGTGTGTCAGTACTATAGGGTGTCAGAGCAAATTTTGAAACCGGGCTAGCCTGGAATCTTTTTGAGGGGAAGTGGGTGAATTTTTGAATAAGGGAGGGGGAGAGGGGGGCTAGCTTACAAATTCTTTCGAGGGGGAAGGGGTGAAGGTTTGAAAAATATGTCGGATAACTACCGTGTTTCTTCCTAATGTTTCGACAATTTGCATTTCTGTATAATTTTGGGTCTTTCAGGAGAGGGGGTTGATCCTGCCATTTGCCCTGCTTTTGGGCGCTCTTATCTGAGGTGAGTTTGGTGAGCTTGGATGAGAAATTTATGTTTTATAGATTATCTAATAGGAAATCAAAACCCCAATTTTCATCAATTGTAGTTGGACATGAATTTGATTTCAATTGCATTAGATTAGAATGAATTTCGAAGTGTTTAAAAGGTTCAAAAAAGAGTTTACTAAAATCAAGAATCAGTATTGAGCATTAAGCAAGACAGCATAAGAATTGGCTTAGCTCTTATGTAGTTGATTCTTATGTAGTTTGATTAATTTGTGACATATGCACAATCGAACTGGGATAAAAAAAAAAAGAAATAAAAAAAAACCCACATAAATATGAATAGTGCATGTCAGTTTCTGGGGTGCCAATTCATGGAAATGTAGGGAGACAAGGTTTTTTTTTAATTTATTTTTTATCTAGATACAAAAGAACCCAGTTTAAACAAATCTTTTAGGCCAACATCTAAACACAAATTATTTATTAAAACACTTCGAAATCTCGCAATTTGACGTGATTGTTCAAAATTTAGATCTCGAGGAAAATATTCCGAAGCCAACTAGGCTGAATTCGAAGGTTGACCAATTGTTCAACCTTCGAATGGTCAATCCAAATTGACCAATTGGATTGTCACTATGTTGACACAAATCTTCTAAGTTGGCCTAAGACGGGCTAATACCCTCCTATGCATAAAGACACATGCAGGCTACTAGATTGCCTAAAATTCCGAATAAAATTAGATGTTTTTTTATTTATCGTTATTTTGAGAGAAATTGACAACATAGTTTTGAATTATAAAAGTAAAAATTGTTTTTCGATTATCAGGTTGTGACGTTTGTTATTTCTATTATTATTGCTTTGGATGTCTTTGAGTAATGTTGTGTAAAAGATTCTGCTTCAAGACAAAAAAAAAAGGGTGTCCCAGTTCTAGATCTGATGATTTATATTTTGTGTAATGTAATATTTTAGACCATAAATATAACTAGACTTATGCTTTCCCATGTTTTTGTTCATCAAGAAAATTCTCAGTGTTCGCTACTTAACTTACACTCATAAGTGCAGCACAATAGTTCTGGTGAGGGGGAGTCTCCCCTTGGTCTAGAAATAATATTTTAAAAATCAATTAACTCGAGGTTCATTTAATAAAAAATTGAAGTTTTGGCATATCAGTCCATTGGCTCCTGCAGAATATATTGGTTGCACCCCATAATTTTTATCAAGGGGTGCTACTAGTTGCAACCCATAGTTTATAATCCTTTATTTATGAAAATAACTGTCCTATTGTATGTTAGCGCACAGACAGTTTTTTTTTTATAGCGTACAGTTTTTTTAGGGGCTAGTGAGGAGGGCGTTTTTAAAACCCCAAAAAACTGGCAAGCTTCATGCATAATATAAAAAAAAAATCGTATCAATAAGGCGTTTTGGAGACATAAGACATGGGAACGCCCAATGTTTACTATCCTTTATTTGCAAAAATAAAGGGTCCGAGCCGTCCGGGCCGAAAATTTTGCCCTTCCTCTTATTTTCGTGACTTGACGCTCCTGTAGGCTACAAGGAAAGTATCGTAGAGGAAAACGGATTTCCCTGAAAATAATGTTAAGAAAAAGGACATGTCCGAATTTATAACTTCCAGAAGGTGTAGTTTGAAGTAGCAATAGGGAGCCATTGTAATTCAGGAACTTCATTTAAAATTGCCACTCCCTCTCGAAATCCTATATTGTCTTAAATTTCTTGGCACTTCTTTCTCAAATTATTAAATAAAACTTTTTTTTTTTTATTATTTCCCTCCTCTATCCGAGAAAAATACCTTAGCCCATGTCTAAATAGAACTTTGCGCACATGCATAAAGTTTTTTGAGAAAACCAACATTCTGTGTTCAGGGGGGGGGGGGTGACGGTACCCGAACCCCAAATGCTGGCAAGCTTTACGAATGATATAAAAAAAAATCATATAAATAAGACATTTGGACAATTCAGGGACATATCAGTGCTACTCATGTAAAAAAAGTGCATTTCTTTGTTGTTCAATATGCGGATCTAGCCAAAGTTTTTTTTTAATGATAATTTCAAAGCAGTAATTTTTATTTCAGATCGGTGTCATTTTTGAAGGGGACCTGGGCTTTTTTTTTACGGATTTTCAGAACTTATTTCTCGTAAAAACAAATATTTCTCAGGAGAATCAAATGTAGATTATCCCCAAATAGTGTTAGATGTTAATCTGCGTCATCAGAAAGTATCTTGAAAAACTCGTTATTAAGTTTCGAGTACTATGGGGTATGGATCACTCTTTACTCGCCTTGGCCATGATTCAGTACATATATATTATAATCAGATGTGTTTAAAATACTGAATGAAAAATAGCTGCGTTTTGGCGAAGTTTGTATTTTTTATCGTTTTCGCCTTTTGCTCAATATTTCTGTCAAATCTTGTTTTGTCTCGTATGCTGGGGTTCAAATTCTTATACCCCAGTTGGGATACAAATTCTTAAAGATGTAGACTGGGGGAAGTAAGTTTTTTTTTTAATTTTCAAAGCAGATACAAAAATGTAGTAGACATTACGACTATTTTTTTTTCTCTTGTGCTATTTGTTTGAATTGCGCTCGTTACTTCATTCAAGGAGACTTCTTTTTTTTATTGTAAAAGTGTAATGACTAATAAATATAATATATCAAACTAGACAATAAATTAATTTTCTGGCCAGAAATAAACGATCTACATGGGTCACGAGTTTGAGAAAATTCGCTTAGAGCTTTAATTTTGGAAAAAAAATCATATGATTACATCACATTTATATACACCAGTATTGCAATGACGTCATTTACTAATATAAGAGTCTTTATACATATTACAGCCATTAATGTTGTCATATTAATTATCACTAACATCATAATGTTACATGCTGTTTTTAAGTTTAAAGGCTGCTGTCTACTTCAATTTTTCAAAGCTAACTACACACGGGAAAAAGCCTATGGCTTTTTTCTTAGTTGGAACAGTAAAAGACATACCGCTGGGAATCAGGCATCAAAGTCAGTCAAACATGGCACCTTGCCCCTGAGTAGTAACTTTTCAAAAGATGCTTGTGTTGCATCATCCTGCATATGATGATTTATTTTGATTTTTCAGTTACTACGAGCTAGAGTTCCTTCTTTACTATAATCTTTACCGTAATTATTATGGGAGACAGGGCCGTTGCGTATGGGGAGGGACGCCCCCCCCCCAATTTTCTTGGTCACTCGGTAAAAGAGAACTCGATAAAATCATGGTGCTTCGCGATGCGATTTTTTCGACGCCGCTAAAATTCTTTTTTTGAAAATTTCATCCAAAGTAAAGTACACGCCTCCCCGATGAGTTCCCTCCAGATAGTTCCATCCTCGCTGAAAATCCCCCCTCCGCATAAAATCGGTATCATATAAGAAAAAAAAATTATTGAAATTAGTGCCTGTGCCGTGGCTTCCTGGTACCGTGCGAGATTCGAACCTGAATGCCTTTATTTCTAAAGGCTTGGTTTCCTCCACTACTCCGATACCAGGTATTTGTAAACTTTATTTTGCAGTAGAGTGATGTAAATTAGTTGTAAATATAGAAGAAACAGATATATTCTTGCTCTTGTATTTAATTAATTAAAAAATAACTTTCCCAAAAAGAAGTTTTTCAAAGAAAAGTAGACTATTAATGAAAAGTAGAAAAGTAAAGTAGAGTTTTCAAAGAAAAGTAGAGTTTTTTACAAAGGAAAAGCAGTATGACTGTTAATGTTAAGTTCTTACTTTTTGTTTGAGTCAATTATTTCAGGAAAAGCTCCCAGTCTGAAGGTGTGGCATTTGAAAAAAAAAAAAAAAAATTGGGCAGAATGTGCATGTGGGAATATACATTTTATATCAAATGTATATTATTTGATTTTTAAAGTTTAAAAGTAACATTTATATTTTTTCAGTAAAGTGCAAATTTTGTTCTAGCCTTGGGAAGGCACAGGGGTTTTGCGCCCAACTTATGTTATTTTCTGCTCGTTTTGAGTTTGAATTGGTTATTTATTGTAATTTCTGCTCGTTTTGGGTTTCATTTATTTATCGATGCTGATTTGTGGTAGTTTCACGCTTGGTAGATTATTTGGTTTTATTTTTGCTCTTTTTTTGTTTAATTGAGTTCTTTACTTTTCTTTGAAAAAATTTTATTTTTTAGAAAGTTTTTTTTTAATTAATTCCTGTTCGTTTTATATTGACATAGTCTTTTCAGGGAAAAAGAAAATAATACTTTAAATCTTTTCGTTTCTTAAGACTTTATAGTTTGGCCTGCTATTTGTATGCTGGAGAAAAATTTTCAGCCATTTTTAAAAACATACACCCTTTTTAAAATCTGGACACAAATAGTACTGTTTAATTTAGTTTCATACCTCCTCTAGTTGACCTGAAATGGATTTTAGGCAGCGCTAGCTCGCTGCCTAAAATATTGATTGGATGTGTTTGGAGAAAAGATGGGAGTGAGAGGGAGGTTAGTTGCCTTCAAATCACTTTCGACTATTAAAAAAGGCACTGGTCCTTTGAATTTCCAATCGAATGAGCCTGTTTTGAAGTTTCTACGACAACGCCTTCTATAAAAACCTTATATGCCCCCAGGGCATAATTTAAAACCCTTGCGCTGAGGGTTGTGGGGGAGTGTCCCTCCTCATCTCAAAAACATATTTTTTATTTGGAAATCAACTATGCTGAACAAAATGGCTATCTAAAATATTGATTGGATGTGTTTGGAGAAAAGATGGGCGTGAGAGGGGGTTTAGTTGCCTTCAAATCACTTTCGACTGCTAAAAAGGGCACTAGCCCTATGAATTTCCAATCGAATGAGCCCTTTTTCAAGTTTCTACGACAAAGATTTCAATAAAAATCTTATAACCCCAGGGCATAACTTATAACCCTTGCCCTGAAAAACTGTGGGGGGAGTGTCCGGCTCAAAGGTATAATTTCCTGAAATTTGAACTGCGTGGAACAAAATGGCTATCTCAAAATCTTTATTGGATGTGTTTGGGGAAATGATGGGCGTGGAAGGGGTGTTAGTTGCTTTCCAATCACTTTCGACTATTAAAAAGGGCACTAGCCATTTCAATTTCCAATCGAATGAGCCGTTTTTGAAGTTTTTACGACAACGCGTTATACAAAAACCTTATATGCCCCCTGGGCATAATTTACAACCCTTGCCCTGAGGGCTGTGGGGGGTGTCATCCTCAAAGACCTAATTTCCAGAACTTAAAACTACGTTGAATAAAATGGCTATCTCAAAGTTTTGATCAGATGTGTTTGGGGAAAAGGTGGGAGTGAGACGCGGGTTAGTTACCCTCTAATCACTTTCGACTATTTAAAAGAGCACTAGCCCTTTGAATTTCCAATCGAATGAGCCTTTTTTTAAAGTTTCTACGACAACGCCTTCTATAAAAAACCTTATATGTCCCCAGGGCATAACTTACAACCCTTGCCCTACGGGCTTGCCCTCGGGGGGACTGTCCTCAAAAAACATAATTTCTATCTGGAAATCAACTACGCTGAACAAAATGGCTATCTCAAAATTTTGATTGGATGTATTTCGGGAAATGGTGGGCATGGAAGGGGTGTTAGTCAACTTCCAATCACTTTCGACTATTAAAAAGGGCACAAGCCACTCCAATTTCCAATTGAATGAGTGCTTTTCGAAGTTTCTACGACAACTTCTTCGAATCGAAGTGCCCTGCTCTAAAGCAAAAAATTAATAAATAATACATTGTGCCAACATCGTTCTCATATTCCCCCAGGGCATAACTTAAAACCCTTGCTCTGAGGGTTGTGGGGGAGTGTCCTCCTCAAAAACACATTTTTTATTTGGAGATCAACTACGCTGAACAAAATGGCTATCTAAAATATTGATTGGATGTGTTTGGAGAAAAGATGGGCGTGAGAGGGGGGTTAGTTGCCTTCAAATCACTTTCGACTACTAAAAAGGGCACTAGCCCTATGAATTTCCAATCGAATGAGCCCTTTTTCAAGTTTCTACAACAAAGATTTCAATAAAAACCTTATAACCCCAGGGCATAACTTATAACCCTTGCCCTGAATACTGTGGGGGGAGTGTCCGGCTCAAAGGTATAATTTCCTGAAATTTGAACTGCGTGGAACAAAATGGCTATCTCAAAATCTTTATTGGATGTGTTTGGGGAAATGGTGGGCGTGGAAGGGGTGTTAGTCAACTTCCAATCACTTTCGACTATTAAAAAGGGCACAAGCCACTCCAATTTCCAATTGAATGAGCGCTTTTCGAAGTTTCTACGACAACTTCTTCGAATCGAAGTGCCCTGCTCTAAAGCAAAAAATTAATAAATAATACATTGTGCCAACATCGTTCTCATATGCCCAAGGGCATAACTTAAAACCCTTGCTCTGAGGGTTGTGGGGGAGTGTCCTCCTCAAAAAACATATTTTTTATTTGGAGAGATCAACTACGCTGAACAAAATGACTATCTAAAATATTGATTGGATGTGTTTGGAGAAAAGATGGGCGTGAGAGGGGGGTTAGTTGCCTTCAAATCACTTTCGACTACTAAAAAGGGCACTAGCCCTATGAATTTGCAATCGAATTAGCCCTTTTTCAAGTTTCTACGACAAAGATTTCAATAAAAACCTTATAACCCCAGGGCATAACTTATAACCATTGCCCTGAAGACTGTGGGGGGAGTGTTCTGCTCAAAGGTATAATTTCTCAAGCCACTATAACTGCTCAAGCCACTATCGTGGCTTGAGCAGTGTCACACAATCTTTCATCATAAATCAAACTCATTCACTCTTCCTACTCGTTTATTACCATTGACACGGAACTGTTCAAATGCAAGCTTTCCAGTGGAATTACGTCATGCACAATTAAGGATTAGAGGATAACTTGATCCCAGATTTATGTTTAATTAGTGACCGCTCCTGGGGTATTAGAAAGCTGTATATTTCCCCATTGAAAAATTGAAAGAAATAATAAAAAAAAGAAAAGCTTAAGTGTTAACTTATCTCAGTTACGAAAAGCAAATGAATAAAACCACTTGGGTTAGTTTCTTCAATTGTTCCATTGAACTTTTTTTTGCCCCCCCCCCCCTCTGGATTTGAAGACTATCCTTTTCCTGCTTTGTTTTATTGAAAGATCGAAAATAAATGCCGCTTTTGTCAGAGAAATAATTTTTAATCTGAAAAATGCATTAAATTTTTTATTTTTATTTTTTTTAATAAAAGACCCCCCCCCTCCCCATATTTTTGTGAATTGGTGTTGCAGTAGGTTAGATGCAAAAAAAAACACTAAAAACTCACACTGATTGAAAACCCAAGTGAGAAAAAGAAGAGCGTATTTTACAATCCTATAATCACTCATATAATCTTCCTTGATTCTCAACCACTCTGACTCCCCAATCCTCCTAAGAATAAATTTCCGCTTACGTCATGTTGCAAAATACCTTTCAAAATTTTTCATTCTCAATTTCACCTGTAACGACCAGTACTCAAAAGGGAGGACATCATCACAGCAGCAACTCTGATGAAGAACTGGCGGCTCCTTCTTGATGCTCTGGGACCAGAGGTGGAACTACACGTAGTTTAGGTACGGACGAGTACTATACTGAATGCAGGGACATATCTAGGAATGTTTTTTTGGAGGGGGATTTTTCTTAGGGGAGGGGTGGACATAAAAAAAAAAACTTTAAAGCGCATCAAAAACTAGTTTATATGCATTTTTCTTACGTTTTTTACAAGTTAGACCATTTTTTTTTGGGGGGGGGGGGTGCAGTCCCCGTTACCCCCCTTTCTGGATACGGCCTTGACTAAAAGGAATAGTTTTAATTCAGTACTGATCCAGTGTTTTAAGATGGTGAAGAATCAGGTCCAGGGGTGGTTCCAGGACTTTTTTAGGGGGGGGGGGGGGGGGGCAAAATAGGTTGATCCAATAAATTTGCATTAGGAGCAACTTTAATTAACGCAAACTTGCGTTAAATAAGTAAATTACACTACTTTACACGACGTTACGGGGGGCGCTCCCTCGCCCCCCTGGATCCGCCATTGATCAGGTCATACCTTTAACTAATTACAGAAGAAATGCAGAAATCTTTGAATCTTTGAATATTTTATAAAATAAGTTTTTACGGAATCATCGCCTCAAAAAATGATTCAGATATACTTGGCTCTGTTCCAATCTAGCCTTTGCTTTAACGTCATGCTAAGTGTAAGAGGTACATCACGAGAAACCAAAGTATAATCACCTACGGAACAAGTACTGACAAAATCTATCCTCTCCACACAAAAAAAAGTGACCCTTTGTATACCTATGCGAACCTGGCAACTAAAACCCGTAGGCGCTGAGGTACGCGGGGTCACTTTTGGAGAGTTTTGTCAGTACTTGTTCCGTAGGTGATTATACTTTGCGAGAAACATAGTTTTCGTTAATTTATTCAAGACAAGATTAGCATCATAAATGGATGAGGCCAGGGGATAAATACCCCTGAAGGACTTGAAAAGTTGAAAAAAATTTGGGCCTCAAAGTGCACTTTCGGTACTTCAGGGATGTCTTTCAATGTTTTACTTTTTTTTCTGCTAAGTCTCTTGTCATCCAACAAAACATCAGTTAAAAAAAAAAAAAATCTTAATTTTGTCAATATAAAAAATGGCTATCCCTTAACAATCCGGTTCGTCCACTCAGGGTCATTTTGAGCGTATTCAAGCGGTCTTCCAGCAGCATGCCTGTAATGCCATTCAGAAACTCCCCACCCCGGAATTCCATTAACCGTGTAGGTACATAGTCTCTCAAATAGTTTGGCTTCCCACTCCCAGCCGATGTGAAATATGGGTGTATGAACGACACGTACTTGCACTTCCCATATTTGTCCAGCTAGAAAGTCAAATGGATACTATTATTTATTTGAAAGTTATTTTCATATCTAAGAGGAGAGCTGTAAGTTTTTAGCCTCCAGTCATTTTAAAGCCGTAATCAGACTTGCTTCGCTTTTAGATCAGCAAAGAGGGAGTTATTTCTTACAAAAATAATCCGTAGACACTTTGCGTATCAATTCAAAGAATATCAAATGTTTTGCTTTCCCCTCCCAGTTAGGGATGTTAACGACATGCACTTTGACTTCCCCCTTATTTCCAGCTTAAAAGCTAAAATGATGCATTATTTCTTTGAAAAAGTTATTTTCAGATCTAAAAGTCCTGTCAAATTTCGGCCTCTAGTCATTTTAAGCTATAATCAGCCTGCTTCGCCTTTTGGTCGGCAAAAAGTGCGTAATTTCTAATAATACTAATCAGTAGGCACTTTTTGGGTATGATTACCTTAAAAAATTAAACTGTTTGGCTTTCCATTCCCAGGTCAGGTGTAATATAGCGGCGTGAACGATGTATACTTGAACTTCCCATGTTTTCTAGCTAAATAGTCGAATTGACACTATCATTCATTTAACAAGAAATTTATTTTCAGACGTAAGGGGAGAACTTTCAGTTTTTGGTATCTAGACATTTTAAAGCCATAATCAGACCTGCTTCGCTTTTTGGTCTGCAAAAATTGAGTTATTTCTTATAAAAACAATCAGTACGCACTTTTTGTGTATCATAAACTTCAAAAAGATTAAACAGTTTGTTTCACCCCGGCTAATATGAACTACCGATGTGTCAACGACATGTGGTTGAACCTCCCATATTGGTCTAGCTAAAAATTTAGAATTACATTATCATTTATTGCTTCGCTTTTTGATCTGCAAAGAGCAAGTTAGTTCTTATGATATTACTCAGTAGACACTGTTTATGCATCATTAATTGCAAAGAAAATATATCGAATTTTCCACAAAGCTCAAGCCAAAAAGGGTGACTAACTCAATAGTAGCTCCTACGCTCTTTCCTACAACGTTATTGAAGTGTTTAAGCTGTTTCGAAAACAAAACATGTACTTGAAAATTATTTCCTTCGAAAATAATTCTGAGAAAACGAGAAAAGTAGAAAAATGAGTAGTAGTAAGCGGAAGGCTAGAGAGTAGGGGGATTTTCAGGTTGAATCCCTAAAGAAAGGGATGAGTCTAAGAAATGCTAGCACTAATTCCATTTTTACTATTAAGTCAGTGCTTGCTAGAAAAAACTATTCTAATGTCCTGTCAGATGACAGGCATAGAAATAAAAAAGAAACGCGTGTAATTTTTTATAAGGGCCGACGAATAAAAACAGCTTGCCCCCCTTCCCTAACAAAAATTTATAAGTTTCCTTACACCCCCCCACACCAAAAAAAAAATGTCCATGAAAGTTTTAACTACACACACGCACACAAAAAAGAGAAAACGGGTAATACCTCCAATACTCGGACGGTGACTAATCTTAGTCAAATATTTTGATTAAATCATATCTTTCATAAGTGGTTAGCGTGCTAAGCTCGTAATCCCGTGTCCTTCGGGATGGGGTTTCGAGTCCCGGTGTTGTCAACTATTTAGCTTGGAACGGTGGCGAGTGGTGTGACTCTGTAACCTTAGCCAGAGCATACTCAGCTTCAAAAAGGTACCTGAAGAAGTCCAGGGAAGGTTTTGTGAAAGCACAGGATGACTGGCCCCATTCACCATTGCATTTACTGGCTGAAGGGCCAATAGACGGAGATCAACGCCACCGAAAGGGACAGGGAATTCCAGGACGGTATCCTTTTAGTTTCAAAGACATGGACAGTAGGTTACTAATCTTGGATATGATGTAGATGGTTTTATATAGATAGGATTAGCTGACTAAAATCTATGAAAAACTTATTTTTTAACAGTAAAGCTTAAGCAAAAGCTACCCCTATATCCTAGCCTATTTAAATACAATTATTCTGTTTCAAAAAACTTGCTTTAGATTGAATATATTCGTGATATATTCCATAGTTTAGATACTTTGTTCTAACATGAGATCCCATGATTAAGATTGAGCACTATTTTCCATGTTTAGGCCCCAGCTTACAAGTATGTGTCTGTGATTAGGCTCTATTGCTGGCTATCTGTGCATTTAAAATTGCTATGGTTAAAACTCAAACTAATCACATACTTATTAAGAAAGTTTAGACAAATCTAATAGCGAAACAATCCACTTTTTTGGCGGTATAGTAGATATTTTACAGGGATTTAACAGTTGAGGTGGTACTTAGCTGCCCGGTTCAAAGAGTATGGGTAATCTAAAAGTGGGAGCTGGCGATAGTGTCGACAAAAAAAACTCCCAATACCATCTTAATTTGTGTAGTTGGAAAATTAGTGTAGTAATTAGTGTTTAATCCCACTTACTGACAGGAAAACGATTACAAAGCTTGAAAAATTGCAAACTTCGCCAAGTGCTAGAAAGCAATGATGTTTGTTTGCCAAAAATAGCGCCAGTTTCATCTCTTATAAGTTACCCATATTCTTTGGTCTGACTACTGGCCATCTTACTATGCTCTTTTGCAAGTATCCAAAAACCAACTGACTGATTCTATAGTACTCCGGAGGAAGCCTTATCCTTTGCTAGGAATCACGTCATTTTTTTTTTTAGGGTAGCGATTGGCTTGACATTTTAGATACTTATAAATTTATGTAAAGTAAGATCAGAACATACACTTACCGGCTTTAAAAGTAAATCCATAGTCAACAGGTGGCGTCCCTCCTTCCCCAAGTGCCCCAAAGTGGTAGCTTGATCCAATCTAATGCATGTAAAGATCCATCTGGTAAATAAACATAACCCAATTCAAGCCTATAAAAGTAAAACATACATTAATGCCACTTTGGGTCTTGCTACTTCAAAAGCAATAGATTTCAAAAAATTGATTTTATTCCTGAAGAGAAATCAGAGACATGGCTTTCAAGTGTTTATTACTGTTATTAATCATCGACTGTTTATACCAAGAAGGTTCTTTTAAGCATCAAAGATAGGCCACAAAAAATTCCGATAACTAAAGCTTCTTTTTCTGACTATTTTTACGCGTTAAAAAGGGGATATAAAGTGTTTTCGAAAAAAAAAAATTCTTAGCTGGTTTTAAGAATGTAGGGGACGAATTTTAATCTAAAAAAAGTCACATATAAATTTTGGAATTACTCCAGACGAACTGATATTAGGGACACTGTTAAGATAAAGGCATAATTCCACTCTACTTCTTGCTGAAAGCCAGGAAAGCCATAAAGAAAAACTATTTTATTACAAATGAAGGGTAAATTTGTTTCTTTTAACTAGCTTCAAGGTTACCAGAATTACCTAATGATATTTAGATATGACCTATTTTGTATACACAACCAAAGAGTATGGGTGAATTATAATAGTGGGAACTATCATTAGTGTTGACAAAAAATCGTCAGCACCATCTACCATTCGGTGACATTTGGCATTTTTTCTGGTATAATAGTAAGAATCATTAATTTGATGGTACTTGTATGATATATGCCCAACCTAATGTTCTTCTAATATGTTTCTAATATTCTTATGAAACATCACAAAATATGACGAGAATATAATACGTTAGAAACAAATTTGGGCTATATATTTGCACATTAGGGGGGGGGGAGGCAAAGTATAGTGGGTCTCCACGCCTAATGTGTTAGGTACAATTATTCTGCACATTATGTAGTAAGAATTGTTTTCTTAACTTCACACTGTCCAAATACCTTATCCCCCTAATGCGCAAATATATAGCGCAAATTATATATTTCCTATCTATTTTGTCACTTCTCTTTGTTTTGTCTCACGCTAAGCCGAAAGAAACTAACGAAAAAAATGGTTCTATAATGCGTCAATGAATGAACAATTTGAACAGTAGGGCGTATATTTTACAAGTACCGAATTGATTACTGCAATTGGTAAAATTAGGGTAATAATAAGCGTCTTATCTCAGTTCCTGACAAAAAAAAAACTATTACAAAGATTGAAAAAATGTCAAGCATCTCCAATCGTTTTTTTTTTTTTGTGTTGACACCAACTCCAGTTTTCACTCTTACAAGTCACCCATACTGTTGATGCAGCATAGCATAAATATAGTACCAAAAATCGTTTTAAAAATGACCTTAAACGACGCATAGTTACAAGAAAAAACGACAACGCAGACTATCATTAAGAAAAAACGCTTTACAGTTTATTATTCATAAATATATATGAAAATAAACATCAGATACCTACAATATTACTTAGAACTTCTGTTTTTTCATAAAATAAACAAGAATTTCATTTTTATATCAGAATTTACATCCTCTTCTTCTTCCTGTGCGTTTATTTACTCAAGTTATTTTGCTATTAAAAATGACACATAGTTACTAGCACTGGTTTTCATCTGGGTACTCCAAACCTTTTAAAATCCGCTCTCTCTTTTGCTATACATGTGTATTTTAAAGCCGCTAAAGCCTTATGCAAATAAAACAGAAACTGATACGATTTAAGAACTAAAACGTCCTTGAAACTCTTCATAGTAAAATTACCTATTGCCAAAATTACTCCTTTATATACCATTGAGCCTTAGTGGAGATTGGTGCCTTGTATTTGTCTGATTTATTTTTTGAATATATCTTAAGTTGTCCAATATGTACCTAGGAATTCTAATTTAAGAATCCCTAGTAGCAGTTCATCATTACCACTATTAAAACCAATCTACGCTTAAATTCACTACTTCATTTCGCTTAAAAAGAAGAAGTCCCAGTTCATCCCCCAAAATAGTGCATAGTAGGCAAGTTCGTAGTCTATTTGGAAAATTATAATCCCTCAAGTGTTTTCCTAGTGTTATATACCCACCCAAGCCGGTCATGGAGGAGCAAACATACAATTTAACTGTGTGTCAAAAGTTGTCAGTAAAGATTTTAGTTTCCGCCCTTGCTTGTTTATGTTATAATATGCAACTAGTCCTTTTAATTATCATTTTCTATAGAAAACATTTTGAATAGCTGAATTAATTTTTAATTGCTGTAGCTTCACATTCTATTTCGTAGCATAAGCTACTTAACGTAAGAATGTAAAACGATTTATGGTTGGTCAGCTAAAAATAATCCACCAATCCGAGACAAGTTTAAATTTTACGGTTCTTAGTAACCCATTGTGATGGACCTACTTAGCCAATAAGAAACCATTGTTAGGATTGTTCTAGCCTTCCTTTCATCCTAGAAGTGTGCTAGGGAGTGGAATGCACTTCCAAAAGAGCTGAAATCACGCAGGTCTCTCAGCTCCTTTAAAAAGAAAGTTAAAAACTATCTAAAGGATTAAATATATATTTTTTTACATTTATTTATTTCATTATGCCTCTGAATATTTTGATATTACTATTATTTATTATATTTTTGTTTGATACTTCAAGGGGTGAGAGCGGAGGAAAAGTCGCATTAAATTTATTGGTAGCCTAATTAATGGCTGTTTGTGATGGAAATTAGAGAAGACAGGAGGCCACGCTGTATTTAGAGTAAATATTATATAAGGGCCCAAACGTGCATCAATGCACAAGGAATTGTGTTAAGTGTATTCTTATATTTATGTTTTGAAATTAAAGCCAATATTGAACTTGAAAACTTCAGCTTGAACCTTCTCGGAATTTATTGACCTTTCATAAAACAATTGACCGCCAGATGAAACTTTTGATCAATATTTTACATTTGCAATTTTCAAATAGTTTGTGGTAACGAACTGTAAGTAAGGAGCGACCCGGCTCAATTGTAACTGAAACTCTAAAAAAGGGGATTTTGATACCATAGATATATCAAAAGAATCAGATTTTAATACAGATTTCATATATAAGTTTCATCAAGTTTAGTCCTACCCATCAAAAGTTAAGCGCCTAAGATAATTTAGCTGATTTTCTAAAAAAGGGGGAAAGACTCCCTTAAAGCTATATAACCTTAATGAAAATCACACCATCAGATTCAACGTATGAGAGAACCCTACTGTAGAGGTTTCAAGCTCCTATCTGCAAAAATGTGGAATTTTGTATTTTTTGCCAGAAGAAAGATCACGGATGCGTGTTTATTTTCATTTATTTTTTTTCCCAGGGGAGATCGTATCGACCCAGTGGTCCTAGAATATTGCGGGAGGGCTCATTCGAACCGAAATTAAAAGTTCTAGTGCCCTTTTTAAGTGACCATAAAAAATGGAGGGCAACTAGGCTCCCTCCCACGCTCATTTTTTCCCAAAGTCACCCGATCAAAATTCTGAGATAGCCATTTTGTTCAAGCATGGTCAAAAATATAATAAACATGTGTTTTAGGAGGACTTATTCCCCCACAGTTCCCGGGGGAAGGGCTGAAAGTTATGAACTTTACCCAATGTTTACATATAGTATTGGTTATTGGGAAATATACAGACGTTTTTAAGGGGGATTTTTTCTGGTAGTGGGGGGGGGGGGTCGGGGGTTAAGTGGGGAGTATCTTTTCATGTAGGAAGTTTTCATGGGGGAAGGGACATTGCTATGAAGGGGGAACCGGATTTCCCAGCATTATTTAAAAAACGATCAGAAATTAAAATTAATAAAAAAATAAACAAGTTTTTCAACTGAAAGTAAGGAGCCATATCAAAACTTAAAACGAACATGAATTATTAAGTATATACTTAGGTTCGCCCCCTAGTCAATACCTCGCTCTTTAAGCCAAATATTTTTTTAGTGGTTTCATAAGAGCTATTTATTCTAATTAACGGCCTTTGTGATTAAGGGTCATTTTTAAAGAACTGGAACAAAATTCGAACTTTAGCGTAAAGAGCGAGGTATTGACTAGGGGGCGAACCCCCTAATATACGTATTAAAATATATGGATATAGAAGTTTGTTACGTAAGTTAATTCGTAAGTTACGTATGTTTATTAGTAATAAAAACGTTCGTAAATAAAATTAAACAACTTTCGAGAAAGCCATTTAACCAAATAAAAGTAAAATAATATGCAATTCTTTTTTTTAATTATTCATGTACGGTGAGCTAAAATCAAAACCTCCATTAATTCAAAAACGTTCAAAAATTAAATAAAAAAAGCAAGTTTTTTCAACTGAAAGAAAGGAGCAACATTAAAACTTAAAACGAACAGAAATTATTCCGTATACGAAAGGGGCTGTCCCCTCCTCAACGCCTCGCTCTTTACGCTAAATCTAGACTCTTTCTCACAACTCTATTTTTTAAAACAATAAAAAACTTTAGCGTAAAGAGCGAGGCGTTGAGGAGGGGACAGCCCCTTTCATATACGGAATAATTTCGATTCGTTTTAAGTTTTAATGTTGCTCTCCTTACTTTCAGTTAAAATAAAACTTTTTTTTTGTTTAATCAAGGTAAAGGTACTAACTACAAGTTAGATTAAAGCGGGCTGATCTATTGAATCAAACATAATTACTTCACAAATTTCTCTGGCGTCATTTATCTGTGAAAGTGCCTAAGGTACAAAGAATTCATTATTAATTTTTTCATTTCAGTATTCCAACGTATATTTTAGCCTTCTTCACGCACTCCTTATTTATTTTGGCATTTTCGCAAAATGTATAAGCAAAGATAATGCAGTAAGCAAAAAAAAAAAATGGTAATTGGAGGCAACTACCAATTATTTAAGGTTTTTTTGTAAATGGCAAGAATTGACGGGAGTGACAGCCTCCCTTATATTACGGAGGGCCCTATTGTATTTGAAGAACCTAGGATATACCTATTTTATAATACGGATTCATTTTTGTATTCTTAGATTATGTTTTAACTTTTCAAATTTAAAGTACTTATAAATTTCTTTACCTATCCCTTATATTTAACGGCATTTTTAACAAAATATTCATATAACCAGAATTAAATGAAAATAAGCTTAGTGGGGGGTGGCCACCTTCTTCATATTCAGGGTAGTCCCAGTACTCTATTAAGTATATTCAAAATAAAATTTTACCATTAAAAGTAATCGAAATAATAACCGTCATTTCTGAATCAGCTACAAATGACAATTTTTTCTCGCTAAACAGTTTTTTAAATACGTTTTTGAGTTTTCGGTTACTATGGGCTGAACTTCGTTCTATACTAGGATGCAGCTTTCGCTGCAACTATGAAACACTACTAAATTAGCCCTTATCCTAGAACCATCAGTTTTGGCGGGTAAAAATCTAGCTATGCTAGAAAAAAATGAAATTTTAATTTTGCGTTCTAGTAAAGGATTTCCATTTGTACCTATAATATGTATTGTTGTGAAATTTATTCTATAAGTAGTCTTTCTTTAAAATCCTTTCTTGGCATGGAAACTACCACTACCCTTACAAAACTACCTTTGAAATGAAGCACAACTCAGTTCATAGTAGAATAAGGTTATAAAGTTGACCTGGAATCTATAAAGTTATCTTTCGCGTGAAAAGAAGAAGCATTACGTTAGATAGGATGGAAAAGGCGTGTTCGTCAGTGCTTCAATCCCAAGCACCTTTACTTAAGCTTTGATAGAAGACGCCAATTTCGTCAAGTAGAAATGACCACGTGTTGTCGCTATGTGAGAGTCTGATGGCAACTGGGATTCTCTGAAGTATCCCTAGAACATTTCTCGAAGAAAGAAAGAATTCGCTGATTATCTGTCTAAAAACTAATGCTAATAATACATTCTACCAGTTAGATGAATTTTTTAAAATAAAGCTTAAAATAAACACAATAATTAAAAAAGAAGCAATTTTGTTAGATAAAGAAACAGATTTTTAATTCTGAGCTGAAACAGAAGCAGGCTAAATTTCCATCCATGAGATGATGTCTCTTTTAAACCCGTCTGATGAAGCAAAATACAATTTCTGTCAGAAACTATGCTTTAATACTTCTATAAGGCTGTCAGCTTCAATAAGTATTTAACAGTATTTCGCCAACAGAGGAAATTTTTAGGGAAGTAAGTCTCTTAACTTCAAAATTTTAAATTCACGATTGCCGTATTTTTTATTTTTTTATGTTCAATTGTACTCGTTTAGATGGCGTTAATTACCTTGAGCAAGTAACAGGCTGAGAAACAAAACCAGCGTTTATTCGAGTGCCATCTTGTAAAGTAATTGTGTGAAAACCATATCGATGCATAAACTTCCATTCACGTTTGTAGGCTAGAAATATAAAATTGAAGATAATAAGTAACATACGATATACTGGGAAAAAGTAAAAACTAAGGCAAGCTCTGTGCGTTCCAGAGACGATTATTATTAGTTATCACTAATTTTCGTGTTCCTACCTTCAAATTTTAGTTAAAATCCTCATTACTCACATCCACAAATCTCAGTTGCAGCGGTTTTATTTTCAAATGAAAACTGTTTAGATATAAAAAAATTATCAGTGTAAAAATACTTTAATGGAGTATCTTGGTAAATATAAATCCGTTAAATCAATAAAAGATACCTCTACGTCTTTATCAAAGTATTATATTTGACAGTTGTTCTGTATTCGAAAGTAAAATGATATGATCTATTTGATGCTTAAGTCACATGGGTCATGGTTACGAAATAGAAACCACTGTAGAACTGTAGCGTCCTCTTTTTCCAATCATGAAACACATTTGATACCGCGTCAAGGCCCTACCCAGAGGGGGGGGGGGTTTCGACCTCCCCCCCCCCCCCCCCCCCCCCCCCGAAATGTTTTTCTGACTCGTAAAAAAGTAACAGAAATGGATATAAACTTTCGTATGCGTTTTTTAAGGTTTTTTGTGTAAACCCCCCCCCCCTCGAAATTTCTTTTTTTGAGTAAAACCCCTTCCGAAAAAAATCCTCGGTACGGCCTTGTACACGGCTCACAAGGATCTGAGCCGTGTCGTCACTGCCTAGTTCAGTTGCTAGTGGTCGGACGAAAAAAAAACAGGTTTTTCCACAGGCTTCTCATGACCTGTACATTGGAATCGCGCGTGCACGAAGGCGAAGTATGAATTTTGTATAGTTTTAAATGTGTTTCACATTTTTTTAACAGAGAGTATAGCCTTTGTCGATACTGTATGATATTTTCTCTACTGTGATAGAAACAAACTGAGAAGAAAAGACAAAAAAAACACTGCTCCTCTTCCAATACCCATGTACTTGACCTCGATACAGACTTGCAGCGTTATGATTTCAGCATTGTTACTATAATTATCACTCGCTTTCTGAAGGGTGAAACTGCGCCAGCCTTATTACTAGAATAAAGTATTAGTATTTAAAAATTATTATTAAAAATAAGGATAGGGACTCATATATTGGATTAAAAATGTAAAGAAGGGTGTTGGGTGTCTCAGGTGTTTTGGCGTCAAGTATGTGTAGCTGTGTCGCCTTCGTTACATGAATGAACTATAATAACTATTTAGGAATGAAAGATCTTAAGCCGAACTGGTCAGCCATGACAAAAACCAACAAAGAGAAAAATCTCTAAAAAAAAAAAAAACAAACGAGACTGTGGCCAGTGGAGAGAAAAGAAAACAACAAAAACAAAAACAACGCGGATATTTCGCCTGTATACAAAACAAGGCGTTTTGTACAAGGCCTTGTTTGTATACAGGCGAAATATCCGCGTTGTTTTGTTTTTGTTGTTTTTTTTTTTTCTCTCACTGGCCACAGTCTCGTTTGTTTGTTTTTTTTTTTTTAGAGATTTTTCTCTTTGTTGGTTTTTATAACTATTTAGAAAATAAAGATGAAGAGAATATTTAATAAATAGGGGATAGATACAGTGTAATAGCGGTGTATACAAGTTTCAGAATATCTTAAAACATTCATGGCTATGAGTGCAAATTGGAATAAATAGGTTTAAAATGGCAATTACTGTTAGACGGGGAAAGGTATTGGAGTGTACACAAATTTTAGAAAATCTGGACAAAATTAAAAGATACGAGCAAAATTTTTAAAAAACTATCTTAAAATTAATAAAAAAAAAGGCTTTTAAATATTACAGGGGGGCGGAGTAGGTTTAGGGATATAAACGAAAATTCAGAGGATGTGGAAAAATTCAAACAGGAGTGCAAGTTCGGAAAAACAGGCTTAAATCCATAAAAAGAAAGGGTTTCAATAAAAAAGAGGGGTTTATTACTGAGGGACGGAGGAAAGTATAGGAGTTTACTTAAATTTCAGAAAGTCTTGAGAAATTCAAGGTTAGAAGTGCACTCTGAACAAAACAGGCTTCAAACCAATAAAAAGGAAGTGTTTTAAATAATAGTTGGCGACGGAAGAAGCTGCAGGGGTGTAAGCAACGAAATTTTCAGTAATAAATCAAAATGGAATAACAGACACGGAATATTTTATAGAATCGTGCAGATTTCATGTTGTATTATCTATTTTATTAAGAGTGCGTCATTATACTCTGAAAGATATTTCAAATATATTTACAAGAGTATTTCTGTTAAATATATTTGTGAGAAATAGCTGTTTAAACTTGATTATACGCCACTTAAAAGTGTTTGTGAGAATTTTGACAGCATTGATGGTACTGATAGTAATGATTTTGATAGCACTAACAATTTCATAGTAATAAAAAACGCTTTCCGTCAGGTACCCGTTGTACACATCAGATGATTGTTTTCAGAATAGCGATTGGCAGAGCTTGGGTTTACCGGTTATATAAAGTAAGATTGCCTTGGTTTTTTGGCCGTTTGTTCTTGATGCTGGGTAATTGTGTAAATATAAGCCCTCATTCAAAGAACGAAGAAGTGGATTCGTGCGCTGGATTTAGGATTCTCTGTCCGCGAGGGCTAGGGTTCGAATCCTAGAGTATCCAATTATTTGGTTTGGGACAGGGGTCAGTGGCGTGACTCTGTAAGCTCAGTCAGAGTCGACCCAGCTCTAAATGGGTACCTGGAGAAATCTGGGAAGGTAAACAGGAAGGGTGCGCGAAAGCACAGGATGGTTGGCCCCCAAACACGCCATTGCACTTCCTGGCTGGAGGGCCAAGAAACGGAGATCGGCACCATCAGTAGTGACTGTAAAGTCCAGTGCTGTATTCTTTACCTTTTTTTTACCTTTTTATTCAAAGAACCCATTTGCTACGGTATCAAAAAAGGAATCAATTCTTTCTTTCCTCAGTATCCAATGCGATCCTTAGGCGTGACAGCGATGATATTATAAAGTGAAATGACACAAGATGTCGCAAAATTTCGTTCTAACGTCGATTTTTTTTTGTATCAAATCCTGCAGATAGGTTAAATTTCTTACCATAACTGTGGTCTCGCATTCCATCAAGTTGGAGTAAAAACTCTTTCCCATCTACAATTGCTCTTCCTGATGCACTGCCCATTTGCTCATAATGAGTTTGATGTGCGCTGAAAGGCAGAATAAAAACAAATAACATGAAAATACAATTAAATTTCCAAAGGGGTCAAATTTCAAAGTGATCGGTGAAGTATTGCTGATATATCTTCGACTTCTTCCTTAGAACCCGTTTTTACTTTATAACTTTAATAAATCAAATAATATTAAGATTTTGATTACTAAATATCAGTATATGCATATTAAACTGACAATGCACATTCATTTGTATTTTTTTCAGTAAAGTGCAAATTATGATCTGGCCTTGGGAAGGCATAGGGGTTTTGAGCCCAACTTATGTTAATTTCTGCTCGTTTTTGGGTTTCATTTATTTATCGATGCTGATTTGTGTGTAGTTTCACGCTTGGTAGATTATTTGATTTTATTTTTGCTAATTTTTTTTTAATGGAGTTCTTTACTTTTCTTTGAAAAACTTATTTTGTGGAAAAAGTTTTTTTTAATTAATTTCTGTTCGTTTTATATTGACATAGTCTTACCAGAGAAAAAGAAAATAATACTTTAAATCTTTTCATTTTTTTAAAGACTTATAGTTTGGCCTACTATTTGTATGCTGGAAAAAAATTTTCAGCAATTTTTAACAACATACACCCTCTTAAAAATCTGGACACAAATAGAAGTGTTTAATCTAGTTTCATACCTCGTCTAGTTGACCTGAAATGGAAAACTTGATACCATTCGCAAAAAAAATCTGTTTACTTTCTTTGATAGCTTGGATACACTTACGCTATTTTGATTTGGTTAAATCTTAAGAGCAGAAGCAGCCCCAAAAGTTTGAACATAAAACCCTCAATCGTTCTTGGGATACTACTGAGATGCCTTATTGGGCATTAGCATTAACACAGTGCATTTTGATTTAATCTTATGGGAACATTTAGTTTTTAAACATAAAGTCAAATGAGAGGGTGGGCATGGGAGGTGGATTAGTTTTCCTCCAATCACTTTCGACTATTAAAAAGGGCATCAGCCCTTTCTATTTTCAATCGAATGAGCCCTTTTCGAAGTTCCTACAACAACTCCTTCGATACAAAGTGCCCTGGTCTAAACAACAACAACAACAGAAAAATAATACATTATACCCACATCGATCTTTACTATAAAAATGTCAAGTCTTCCAATCACTTTCGACTATTAAAAAGGGCACTAAGCCTTTCGATTTCCAATCGAATGAGCCCTTTTTGAGTTTCTACGACAACACTTCCTATAAACACCTTATATGCCCCCAGGGCATAAATTACAACTCTTACCCTAAGGGCTGTGTGAGGGTGGTTGTCATCCTCTAAGACCTATTTTCCAAATTTAAACTACGTTAAACAAAATGGCTATCTGAAAATTTTGATTGGATGTGTTGGGGGAATGGTGGGCGTGTTTTCCTTCAATCACTTTCAACTATTAAAAAAAGGCAATATCCTTTCAATTTCCAATCAAATGAGCCCTTTTGAAGTTCCTACGACAACGCTTTCAACTACACAGCCCCAGGGGATAACTTACAACCCTCGCCCTGAGGGCTGGGAGGGGGGGGGGGGTTGTCATCCTCACAGCCTTCTAATTTCGAGAACTTTCTACTACGTTGAACAAAATGGCTATCTGAAAATTTGATTGGATGTGTTTGGGAAATGGTGGGCGTGAGAGAGGGTTTGTTGCTACCGTCCAATCACTTTCAACTATTAAAAAGGGCACTAGCCCTTCTAAATTTCCAATTGAATGAGCCCCTTTTTGAAGTTTTTACGACAAACATTAAAAACCTTATATACCTCCAGGGCATAACTTACAACTTCGCCCTGGGGACTCTGGGGGGTTGTCATCCTTAAATACATAATTTCCAGAACTTTCAACTACGTTGAACAAAATGGCTATCTCTAAACTTTGAATGAATGTGTTCGGGGAAATGGAGGGCGAAAGAGGGGGGTTAATTACTCTCCACTCACTTTCGACTATTAAAAAGGGCAATTTCAATTTCCAATCAAATGAGCCCTTTTTTGAAATTTCTACAACAACTTTCTATATAAACCTTATATGCCCCCAGGGCATAACTTACAACCTTACACTGAAAGCTCTGATGGGGTGATATGTTGTTATTTTTGCTATGTTTGGGGAAATGGTGGGCGTTATCATCCTAAAAGACCTAATTTCCAGACCTTTCGAATACGTTGAACAAAATGGATATATCAAACATTTGATTGGATGTGTTTGGGGAAATGGTGGGCGTGAGATGGGGGTTGGTTGCCCTTCAATCACTTTCGACTATTACAATAAAAGGGCAATAGCCTTTCAATTACAAATGAATGAGCCCTTTTGGATGTTTTTACAACATCGCTTTCAATAAAAACCTTACATGCTCCCAGGGCATAACTTAAAACTCTTGCCTGAGGGTTGTGGGGGGGGATGGGTTGTCATCCTTAAAGACCTAATTTCCAACTTTCAAATGCGTTGAATAAAATGGCTATCTAAAACTTTGATTGGATGTGTTTGGGGAAAAGGTGGGCGTGAGAGGGGGGTTAGTTGCCATCAAATCACTTTCGACTATTAAAAAGGGCACTAGCTCTTTGAATTTCCAATCAAAATGAGCCCTTTTTCAAGTTTCTACGACAAACATTTCAATAAAAACCTTATATGCCCCCAGGGCATAACTTATAACCCTTGCCCTGAAAACTGTGGGGGGAGTGTCCTGCTCTAAGGTATAAATTTCCTGAACTTTACTGCGTGGAACAAAAATGGCTATTTCCAAAATTTTGATTGGATATGTTTGGGCAAATGGTGGGGGGAGGGTGTTGAAGAAGGGGTTTTTTTCAAGTTTCTTACGACTTAGGTGCCTTCAAATTTCACAAATTTTGATTGGATGTTTTGGGAAACTTTCGACTATTAAAATTAAAAAGGGCACTAGCCATTTCAATTTCCAATCGAATGAGCCCTTTTTTGAAGTTTCTACGACGACGCGTTCAGAAAAAAACCCTATATGCCCCCAGGGCATAACTTACAACCCTTGACCTGAGGGCTGTGGGGGAGTGTCCTCCTCAAAAACATAATTTCTATCTGGAAATCCACAACACTGAACAAAATGGCTATCTAAAAATTTTGATTGGATGTGTTTGATGAAAAGGAGGGCGAGAGAGGGGGGCTAGTTGCCCTCAAATCACTTTCGACTATTAAAAAGGGCACTAGACCCTTTGAATTTCCAATCGAATGAGCCCTTTTTCAAGTTTCTTCTACGATAAAGATTTCAATAATAACTTATAAGCCCCCAGGGCATAACTTCATAACCCTTGCTCTGAGACTGTGAGGGGATTGTCCTGCTCAAAGGTATAATTTCCTGAACTTAACTGAGCGTGAACAAAATGGCTATTTCAAAATTTTGATTGGATGTGTTTGGGGAATGGTGGGCGCGTGGAAGGGGTGTTAGTTGCCTTCCAATTACTTTCGACTATTAAAAAGGGCACAAGCCATTTCAATTTCTAATCGAATGAGCCCTTTTTGAAGTTTCTACGACAACGCTTTCTATAAAAACCTGTATATGCCCCCAGGGCATAGCTTACAATCCTTGTCTTGAGGGCTGTGAGGGGGTGTCATCCTCAAAGACCTAATTTCCAGAACTTTAAACTACGTTAAACAAAATGGCTATCTCAAAATTTTGATTGGATGTGTTTGGGGAAAAGGTGGGCGTGAGAGGGGAGGTTAGTTACCGTCCAATCACTTTCAACTATTAAAAAGGGCACTAGCCCTTTGAATTTCCAATCGAATGAGCCTTTTTTGAAGTTTCTATGACAACGCCTTCTATAAAAATCTTATATGCCCCCAGGGCATAGCTTACAACCCTTGCCCCGAGGGTTGTGGGGGAGTGTCCTCCTCAAAAAAACATATTTTCTATCTGGAAATCAACTACGCTTAACAAAATGGCTATCTCAAAATTTTGATTGGATGTGTTTGGGGGAACGATGGCGTGGGCGGGGGGGGGCTAGTTGCCCTCCAATCACTTTTGACTATTAAAAAGGGCCCTAGCCCTTTGAATTTCCAATCGAATGAGCCTTTCTTGAAGTTTCTACGACAACGCCTTCTATAAAAACCTTATATGCCCCCAGGGCATAACTTAAAACCCTTGCCCTGAGGGTTGTATTGGGAGTGTCCTCCTCAAAAACACATTTTCTATCTGGAAATCAACTACGCTGAACAAAATGGCTATCTCAAAATTTTGATTGGATGTGTTTGGGGGGAATGATGGGCGCGAGGGGGGCTAGTTGCCCTCCAATAACTTTCGACTATTAAAACGGGCACTAATTTTGAATTTCCAATCGAATGAGCCTTTTTTGAAGTTTCTACGACAACGACTTCTATAAAAACCTTATATGCCCCCAGGGCATAACTTAAAACCCTTGCCCCGAGGGATGTGGGGGAGTGTCCTCCTCAAAAATAGTATTTTCTATCTAGAAATTCAACTACGCTGAACAAAATGGCTATCTCAAAATTTTGATTGGATTTTTGGGGAAAAGGGGGCGTGAGAGGGGGTTAGTTACCGTCCAATCACTTTCAACTATTAAAAACCCTTTCCAACAACCCTTTGAATTTCCAATCGAATGAGCCTTTTTTTGAAGTGTATAAAAATCTTATATATATACCCCCAGGGCAACTTACAGCCCTTGCCCCGAGGGTTTTGGGGGAGTGTCCTCCTCACATATTTTTCTATCTGGAAATCCACTACGCTCAACAAAATGGCTATCTCAAAATTTTATTGGATGTGTTTGGGGGAATGATGGGCGTGGGGGGGGGGGGCAAGTTGCCCTCCAATCACTTTCGACTATTAAAAACGGCAGTAGCCCTTTGAATTTCCAATCAAATGAGCCTTTCTTGAAGTTTCTATTCTAAAAACGCCTTCTATAAAGACCTTATATGCCCCCAGGGCATAACTTAAAACCATTGCCCCGAGGGTTGTAGGGGAGTGTCCTCCTCAAAAACATATTTTCTATCTGGAAATCAACTACGCTGAACAAAATGGCTATCTCAAAATTTTGATTGGATGTGTTTGGGGGAATGAGGGCACGGGGGGGGGGGGGCTAGTTGCCCTCCAATCACTTTCGACTATTAAAACGGGCACTAGCCGTTTGAATTTCCAATCGAATGAGCCTTTTTTTGAAGTTCTACGACAAGGCCCTTCTGGAAAGCAATGAGGTTTTTTGAAGTTTCTACGACAACGACTTCTATAAAAATCTTATATGTCCCCATGGCATAACTTAAAACCCTTGCCCCGAGGGATGTGGGGGGAGTATCCTCCTCAAAAATATATTTTCCATCTGGAAATCAACTACGCTGAACAAAATGGCAATCTCAAAATTTTGATTGGATGTGTTTGGGGAAAAGGTGGGCGTGAGAGGGGGTTAGTTACCGTCCATTCACTTTCAACTAATAAAAAGGCACTAGCCCTTTGAATTTCCAATCGAATGAGCCTTTTTTTTGAAGTTTCTATGACAATACCTTCTATAAAAAATCTTATATACCCCCAGGGCATAGCTTACAACCCTTGCCCCGAGGGTTTTGGGGGAGTGTCCTCCTCAAAAACATACTATTTTCTATCTGGAAAATCCCACTACGCTCAACAAAATGGCTATCTCAAAATTTTTATTGGATGTGTTTGGGGAATGATGGGCATGGGGAGGGGTAGTTGCCCTCCAGATTCACTTCCGACCATTAAAAACGGCAGTAGCCCAGTGAATTTTCCATCGAATGAGCCTTTCTTGAAGTTTTCTACGAAAACGCCTTCTATAAAGACCTTATATGCCCCAGGGCATAACTTAAAACCATTGCCCCGAGGGTTGTAGGGGAGTGTCCTCCTCAAAAAATATTTCTATCTGGAAATCAACTACGCTGAACAAAATGGCTATCTCAAAATTTTGATTGGATGTGTTTGGGGGAATGATGGGCGCGGGGGGGCGAGGGCTAGTTGCCCTCCAATCACTTTCGACTATTAAAAACGGGCACTAGCCGTTTGAATTTCCAATCGAATGAGCCTTTTTTGAAGTTTCTACGACAACGCCTTCTATAAAAACCTTATATGACCCCAGGGCATAACTTAAAAAACCCTTGCCCCGACGGTTGTGGGGAAGTGTCCTCCTCAAAAAGATACTTTCTAATGGGAAATCAACAACGCTGAACAAAATGGCTATCTCAAAATTTTGATTGGATGTGTTTGGGGGAATGAAGGGCGTGGGGGGGGGGCTAGTTGCCCTCCAATCACTTTTGACTATTAAAAAAGGGCACTAGCACTTTGAATTTCAAATCGAATGAGCCTTTTTTGAAGTTTCTTCTACGACAACGCCTTCTATAAAAACCTTATATGCCCCCAGGGCATAACTTAAAACCCTTGCCCCGAGGGATGTGGAGGAGTGTCCCTCCTCAAAAAGATATTTTCTATCTGGAAATCAACTACGCTGAACAAAATGGCTATCTCAAAATTTTGATTGGATTTGTTTGGGGAAAAGGTGGGCGTGAGAGGGGGGTTAGTTACCGTCCAATCACTTTCAACTATTAAAATAGGCACTAGCCCTTTGAATTTCCAAATCGAATGAGCATTTTTTGAAGTTTCTATGAGAACAACCTTTTTTTTATTTCCACCTTCTATAAAATCTTATATGCCCCAGGGCATAGCTTACAGCCCTTGCCCCGAGGGTTTTGGGGGAGTGTCCTCCTCAAAAACATATTTTCTATCTGGAAATCCACTACGCTCAACAAAATGGCTATCTCAAAATTTTTATTGGATGTGTTTGGGGGAATGATGGTCGTGGGGGGGGGGGCGAGTTGCCCTCCAATCACTTTCGACAATTAAAAACAGCAGTAGCCCTTTGAATTTCAATCGAATGAGCCTTTCTTGAAGTTTCTACGAAAAACGCCTTCTATAAAGACCTTATATGCCCCAGGGCATAACTTAAAACCATTGCCCCGAGGGTTGTAGGGGAGTGTCCTCCTCAAAAACATATTTTCTATCTGAAATCAACTACGCTGAACAAAATCGCTATCTCAAAATTTTGATTGGATGTGTTTAGGGGATTGATGGGCGGGATGGGCGCGGGGGGGGGGGGGAGGACTAGTTGCCCTCCAATCACTTTCGACTATTAAAACGGGCACTAGCCGTTTGAATTTCCAATCGAATGAGCCTTTTTTGAAGTTTCTACGACAACGCCTTCTATAAAAACCTTATATGCCCCCAGGGCATAACTTAAAACCCTTGCCCCGAGGGTTGCGGGGGATTGTCCTCCTCAAAAAGATATTTTCTATTTGGAAATCAATCAACTACGCTGAACAAAATGTCTATCTCAAAATTTTGATTGGATGTGTTTGGGGAAATGATGGGCGTGGGGGGGGGGGGGGTAGTTGCCCTCCAATCACTTTCGACACATTAAAAAGGGCACTAGCCCTTTGAATTTCCAATCGAATCAGCCTTTCTTGAAGTTTCTACGACACTACGACAAAACGCCTTCTATAGAAAAACCTTATATGCCCCCCGGCATAACTTAAAACCCTTGCCCGGAGGGTTGTAGGGGAGTGTCCACCTCAAAAACACATTTTCTATCTGGAAATCAACTACGCTGAACAAAATGGCTATCTCAAAATTTTAAATGGATGTTTTTGGGGGAATGATGGGCGCGAGGGGGGCTAGTTGCCCTCCAATCACTTTCGACTATTAAAACGGGCACTAGCCGTTTGAATTTCCAATCGAATGAGCCTTTTTTGAAGTTTCTACGACAACGACTTCTATAAAAACCTTATATGCTCCCCAAGGCATAACTTAAAAACCCTTGCCCCGAGGGATTGTGGGGGAGTGTCCTCCTTAAAAAGATATTTTCCATCTGGAAATCAACTACGCTGAACAAAATGGCTATCTCAAATTTTGATTGGATGTGTTTGGGGAAAAAGTGGGCCGTGAGAGGGGGGTTAGTTACTGTCCAATCACTTTCAACTATTAAAAAGGGCACTAGCCCTTTGAATTTCCAATCAAATGAGCCTTTTTTAAGTTTCTATGACAATACCTTCCAATATAAAATCTTATATGCCCCCCGGGCATAGCTTACAACCCTTGCCCCGAGGGTTTTGGGGGAGTGTTCTCCTCAAAAACATATTTTTCTATCTGGAAATCCACTACGCTCAACAAAATGGCTATCTCAAAATTTTTATTGGATGTGTTTGGGGGAATGATGGGCATGGGGGGGGGGGCTAGTTGCCCTCCAATCACTTCCGACTATTGAAAACGGCAGTAGCCCTTTGAATTTCCAATCAATGAGCCTTTCTTGAAGTTTCTACGAAAACGCCTTCTATAAAGACCTTATATGCCCCCAGGGCATAACTTAAAACCATTGCCCGAGGGTTTGTAGGGGAGTGTCCTCCTCAAAAAAATATTTTCTATCTGGAAATCAACTACGCTGAACTAAATGGCTATCTCAAAATTTTGATTGGATGTGTTTGGGGGAATGTTGGGCGCGGGGGGAGGGGAGGGCTAGTTGCCCTCCAATCACTTTTGACTATTAAAACGGGCACTAGCCGTTTGAATTTCCAATCGAATGAGCCTTTTTTGAAGTTTCTACGACAACGCCTTCTATAAAAACCTTATATGACCCCAGGGCATAACTCAAAACCCTTGCCCCGACGGTTGTGGGGGATTGTCCTCCTCAAAAAGATATTTTCGATTGGGAAATCAACTACGCTGAACAAAATGGCTATCTCAAAATTTTGATTGAATGTGTTTGGGGAAATGATGGGCGTGGGGGGGGGGGGGGGGGGGCTAGTTGCCATCCAATCACTTTTCGACTATTAAAAAGGGCACTAGCCCTTTGAATTTCGAATCGTATGAGCCTTTTTTGAAGTTTCTACAACAACGCCTTCTATAAAAACCTTATATGCCCCCAGGGCATAACTTAAAACCCTTGCCCCGAGGGTTGTGGGGGGTGTCCTCCTCAAGAAGATATTTTCTATGTGGAAATCAACTACGCTGAACAAAAACGGCTATCTCAAAATTTTGATTGGATGTGTTTGGGGGAATGATTGGCGTGGGGGGGGGGCTAGTTGCCCTCCAATCACTTTCGACTATTAAAAAGGGCACTAGCCACTCCAATTTACAATCGAATGAGCCCTTTTCGAACTTTCTACGACAACTTCTTCGATACGAAGTGACCGGGTTTGGAGAAAAAAAAAAACAAAAAACAACACATTGTGCCCACATGCGCGCTGCCTATGATAACACCAAGTATTTCTTGGTTCTCTTGAATGCTTTTACGGGAGCATTTTCTAGTAAGAGCCCGCCGAAAATAGACTAGTTAGCATTCTTT
The DNA here is from genome assembly GCA_027921565.1 of Artemia sinica. Classification (NCBI taxonomy): domain Eukaryota; kingdom Metazoa; phylum Arthropoda; class Branchiopoda; order Anostraca; family Artemiidae; genus Artemia; species Artemia sinica. The sequence continues at coordinate 60,198,051 of CM051260.1, read as the reverse complement.
AATAATAAATTTTTGATTTAATGTTTATTAGTTGCCATTACCATATTTTAGGGAACGATAAGACATGAAAGGAAAGGAAATGACAGCTCTCTAGTACGGATACAGTCACAAGGTTGAATAATGACGTTCAGATGGATTATGAAAATGCTGTAAGGTATGCTTCCTTCTTTTTCTTCTTCTTTTATATTTACCTTCTTTTTTTTCTCTTTTTTTTTTTACCTAGTCTTGTACTCTTACTTAGGTGATATTCAGTTAACTATGTCAAAATTAAACAGAAAAATATATATAGCTTTCTTGAATTTTATATAATTGCTACCATTCTTTTCTCTATTAAACCCGTTTATCGCAATATATATATATATATATATATATATATATATATATATATATATATATATATATATATATATATATATATATATATATATATATATATATATATATATACTATATATATATATATATATATATATATATATATATATATATATATATATATATATATATATATATATATATATATATATATATATAATATATATATATATATATATATATATATATATGTATGTATATGTAATTGGTATTATGTCAGCATTACCTAACCAGTGAACGTGATATTATACAAAGGGTAGATAAAGAAATATTTTTTTTTAGTATTTTATAATCAGAGTTTAATCAGTTTCCCATCATCACAAGAGATTATACCCTGTTTGTGTCCTGGCTGGGGGGTTGAGTTAAAGATTTCAGGACTATTTTTTTTTTTTTTTTTTTTTTTTTTTTTTTGGGGGGGAGGGGGGTAGGGGAATTACAATTGTATGTTTGCCGGATGGTTGAAAACTATTTTTATTCGATCCTTACAAAAGAGTATGCGCTCAGCGAATGTCCGAAATTCCTTTTTCTCTGCTTGGATTCAATTAGCTTTGCGAGTCAGCTTCTTCAGTCTTACGCAAGCTATGATGGTAAAAGTTAGGTTATATTAAACTAGGTTAGGTTAGTTAATTAAATTTGGTTATAAATATCAGAAATGGGTTAAAAACCTAATCTGATCTAACCTAACCGAACATAACCAAACATAACCTGTCATCTTCAAACCTTGCATTAAATTGAAAAAGTTGACTGGCAACGCTGACTCAATCCAAGGAGAAAAAAGATATTTAGGACAAAAAAAAGCATACATTTATTTATATATGGAAGATAGAAGTTTCACACCTAGAAAACTTAAACACAAAAAGAAAAAAAAGTAAAAAAGAACAAAGAGTTAAAACGTTGTTCAAACATAAGAAGCTAATTTATTTTGTCTGAAAATATAAATTTATTATTTTTATTTAGTCATTTTTATTTTTTTTTCTCCGTTGATACAGATTCCAGATGTGAAGCCAAATTGTTCGGGGATTATTATTTTCTTTAGTTCAATAACGCAATTTAATTTTATTTGTTATCATATATTTCTAGATTTTTATTTTAGTTTCAAATGAAAATCATTTAGATACGAAAAAAAAGTTATCATCAGAATAAAAATATTTTAAAAGATTTATCTGTTAAATCAATAAAAGATATCTCTACGCCAGTATCAAAATATCATATTTGACATTTGTTCTTATATGCGAAAGTAAAATAATATGATCCCATTTAATACTCAAATCACATGGTTGAATGGGTCACGGTTACAAAATAAAAACAAACTGAAAAAAAAGACAAAAAACAACAAATCCTCTTTCATTTCCCATGTAATTGACCTTTTCAAAATCCTCTTTCCTTTTCCTACTGATCCTCCGTTCTCCAAACGGGCTCTATCTTTGTTGCATTGCCACACGAACACAATTCCCCACATTCACAATATCCAGTTGCCAATCATTCTTCAATATCTTAACCTTGAAGATGTTCAAGATGTCTTCAAGATGTTAATTCCTTCCCTCTTACCCCAATTATTTCAAAAACTTCCTCCATCGAATCCCATGGCTCCTTACATCAATTGGACCACCCCATGAGCTAAACCTCTCCAAATACTTCCTTCATTCTCGAAGTGTCACACAATAGGCCCTTACTCAGAAAAACTAATTAGGCATCGGGAGCCAATTTTTACGTTTTTTTTCACGAGAGGGGGGGGGGGGTTGATTGAAAAAACTGAAAACAATCCAAGTTACCTTCCTCCCCCTATAGATTTTGAGAAACACCTTTTTTTTTGCATTTTCAACTTAAAATTGAAAATAAATCCCGCCCCCACATTCTCATGAATTTACGTCCCGGTCACCACTTAACTAGCCCGCCCTTAAGGTAATTTATATAAAGCAACAAACACAATTCTTTAAATAAGACACATCTTTACGCAGACATTTTTTTCCTTACTGTGCAATAATGATTGGAGTAGGCTAAAATTCAAATTTTTTGTTGATTAGATTACTTCCGTTTTTTTTTTGCATTTTTAGTAGGAGTATGGCTGGATTGTGCGGAAATGAGCATTACGACCTTTGCATTCAGATAGATCGCCGGCACCGCCTTCCCTTCTCTCATTGTTTCACTTTAATTGCAAGAGCGAGTGTTCGACGCTGCGATATTCTTGCAAAAAGCATGGCTTAAAAATGTACCTGGGCTTGTGTGGCAATTGCAAAGAAGAAGCTGTTCTAACTGCGAAACAGTCGATGCCGGAAACCTTGAAGACGATGGTAGCGAAGAAGAAGACCAAATTTTCGAATAGCTTTGCCACTATCCAATGAATTTCTGTGTTATTATGATTTTTATCTGCCTTATGTAATTGATCTCTATGATGCATTATATTTGAGTATATTGATCGCTTATTTGGAACTAGTGTTTTCGTATTAGCTAAGGGAAGCACTTTGACAGAATTTTTTTTTTTGTTGTTGCCAAATATACGTTTCAACTTCCCCACATCCTCCTCATTCTTACTCACTTTCACAAAACTGAGGTACCAGGCATACTGGACTTTACCTGGACCCAGTCTTGGTTGGTACCAAGGCGCGAGGCTGCAAATGTTTTGCCATAGGGCAAGTTTAATATACACCTGCAAGCTGAACCTCTCCCCCAACCTCACTCTCTCTTAAAACTTTAAGCCCCAAACAATAATTTTGACTTTAAACATTTAGTTTCATGTCATCAGCAAAAAAAGAGCGTAGAAATAACAAATCTAATCACATTTGCTGGTATTTACTCAATCAATATTTTTTGTCTCAACCTAAAATTCAACCTCAAAAAAAAACTCAAAATTGTTAAAGAACTAGAGCGGCAAACTTTTCAGATTCCGAATCAGCTCATATTTTTTGGTCGGGTAGTGAAAGAATCATTTGTATAGCAATTTGTTTGAGGTGACCCTTTTTCTTCGCAATTTCCCTAGACTATTAGGGAGTCAAATATTTTAGAGAAAATAATCGTATTATGTCCAGGAAAAGATCTTATGGGGCGGGGAACTTAACAAGTTCTGAATACAAAAAAAAATAATCTGACTTAATTCATGAGGATTTAAACATCAAAGGATAAACATATTCTAATTAAGAGAAGAAAACTGTATAGAATAAATTTATAAATAATTTTATTTATTGCAACACAGCAGGGCAAATATGTATCAGTTTCTTCGCTATATTTAGCTCCAGGTTCACCATTTGTTCTTTAAAAAATACATCACGTTATTATACGTGTACCGAAATAAGAAAAAATAGACAAATATCTCAAATGTTGTCCGGCATGCAAGGTCGTATCCAGGGGGGGGGGTTAGGAGTGCCCCCCCTCCAAAATGTCTGTGCGACTCATAAAAACTTAACAAAAATGAATATAAAAAAGTTTTTGTTGCGTTTTTTAGTTCTCAGGTCCCCCTCTTCCCCCCCCCCAATTTTTTTGTAAGACACCCCCCCCCCCCCCCCAAAAAAAAAGAAAAGAAAAAAAGACAACAATCCTGGATGTGGCCCTACCGGCATGAGTAAAGATATGAGAAGATAAAAAGTTTTGTTTTCAGTAATCTGTGCGTTGATTTCTTTGAACTTCGGCTTCAAAGTCCAACAACTACCAAATGTATCATACGGCACCATCTCCACTGCTGAGGATCAGGAAAGGTGCTTTGACTCCACCCCGAACCGTGGAATTATCAGCCTAACTACCCGACGAGATGTCGTTTACCTGACTTTTCTTGAAGTGGGATGGGTTAAGGGAGTAGCTGCATGTCATATATTATTATCTTACCTTGTGACTCTAGGTTCGAAAAACAAAGAATTCCACGGTTTAACTTACTTGTTATAAAACTACCTCGTGAATCTGAATCTAAGGCAGAGAATCAGGATACTAGTACCTGCACAACGCGGACCATTGGTCGGCATGCCAAAAAGTAAGTGAATCTGGACTTAAGAACCCATGTACATCCATATAAAATGTGTTTCCATTATCATCCCTCAGCTTTTGTTTACAAACATCCTGTACTACCCAGTGGATAATCAAGACTATACTTACTCCTTTAGAATTTGAAAGTATTCTCTGCTCCATGGTTCCTTTGCCATGGCTCTTGCCACTGTCCAAGCATTCATATCTGTATCAAAATTGAAAGGCCGCAATTTTGAATTATATTCGAGTTCAATGTGTCTACATTCACTTTTTTCTCTGGAGTTTTCGCAAATCTGAAAATAAATGTTTGCAAATAGTTAATATCACAGAGTAATAAATTATAAATGGAGGAGAAAACTATGTTATCAGCACCACTAGCTAAATGCTATTTAAAGTAAGAGTATACACAGGAAAATATAGTCATTAGGGTAAGGTTAATTCACTAAAACATCCGATAAAAGGCTAGTTACATAGAAGTCTTTAGCAAATTCATGGAATTTGGGACCCTTAATGACCATTAATTTATTAATAGACAAAATGATTATCATAGTTAGCTACAGCATACAAAACATAGATCATTCCAGATTTTTTGTTTGTGATGTACGATTTGCCTGTTTTTCATTAAATCCAACTGATTTCCTACTCAGTTTAAAATCAGTGACGCCTAAACGGGGATGGGAGGGCACCAGCCCTCCTCTACAGAAAACCTAAACCCTTGGTTTTTTACAGGTAAAAAAAGACAACACTAACTTAGCAATTAATTATCTTGGACTATTTTTTAAGAATACAATACCTGTGCAGTCTTTTAAGTTTTTGAACGCTCAAAATCATTGGTTCTTTTTTTTTTTTTTTTTTTTTATCATGGATTCCTTTCGACGATATAGCCACTCGGCAGTATTGTCTAAATTCTCATCGAACGAAAAATGTACCTCAAGACATGAGTATACTTTTCCGAAATGCTAAAAAAAAAAAATCGTAAAATACTCATATGAAATAGGAAAAATTCCACAGAGCGAGATAAAAAGGGTTTATGCTCCCCCCTTCCTATAACCATTCATGCTTTAATAAACAATGAGTATTTTGAAAACTAGTAGTTTTTTTTTTTAACTATGACAGTGAAACAAAAAATGAGCCAAAAATCTGATATTTAGGGATCACTTCCAGAGTGTGTTTTAGAGATACGACACAAACAGAGTTTCATTAAAAATAACTCTTACTAATATAGAAAGCTTACATCATTCATAATAATAAATGATAAGAAACAAGGCAGTAAGGCCATGAAAACAAAAGTCTGAATGCTCAATCAGCATACAGAGCAAAGACTAATGAGATTTCCCCCCTGAGACCGGCCTGCAGGATCTTTCGCTGAATAATCCAAAAATGAGAATGTAAAAATGCAAATCTTCTGACTATGCTGAACAAAATGGTTATCCCAAAATTTTGATCCGGTGACTTTGGGAAAAAAGAGCGTGGGAGAGGCCTAGTTGCCCTCCAGTTTTTTTGGTCACTTAAAAAGGGCACTAGAACTTTTTATTTCCGTTCGAATGAACCCTCTCGCGATATTCTAGGACCATTGGGTCAATACGATCACCCCTGGGAAAAAAAAAAAAACAAATAAACAAATAAACACGCATCCGTGATATTTTTTCTGGCAAAAAATACAAAATTCCACATTTTTGCATATAGGAGCTTAAAACCTCTACAGTTTGGTTATCTAATGCGTTGAATCTGACGGTGTCATTTTCATTATGATTCTATGACTTTTAGGGTGGGGGGGGGGGCGTTCCCCCCTTTTTCGAAAAATAAGGCAAATTTTCTTAGGCTCGTAACTTTTGATAGATAGCACTAAACTTGATGAATTTTATATATTTGAAATCAGAATAACATCGATTCGTTTAATGTATCTATCGGTATCAAAATTCCATTTTTAGAATTTCGGTTACTATTGAGTCGGGACGCTCCTTAATGACAGTTTTTTAGAGTTTCGGTTATTATTGAGGGACATCCCTCCTTACAGGGCTTAGGACAACTCCAAATAGTCCTTATGAAAACAATTATAAAATTCTATTCAAGATCAGCAGGTTCCGTCTCAAGGAAATAACAGAGAAACCAACTTTCTTGGCTCAATGTAATGTGGCTCAATTTTAATCAATTCAGCACGGATTTATATTTTGGATATTTTTTAACTAGATGCTTGTGGGCCTATTATCTTCCCCTCTGCATATTATTGAGATAACCAAAACTTGAAGCCTAAAGACGCCTCTGTTTTTACAACATTTTTAATTCTGAATGTTTTGGAAATCGTACTTGCCTTCGTTTTAAAAGGAAGATTGAAAAGTTCAGCCGGGGAAAGCCCTGTGATCTATCAGTATTTCCCTTTTGTTAAAGAATGGGTAATTCATTCAGTGGCGGATTCAGGGGAGGGGCGAGGGGGGCGCGTGGCCCCCTAAAGTAGTATAGTTCACTTAATTAACGTAAATTCGCGTTAATTAAACTTTTTCCTACAAGTTTATCGGATCAACCTATTTTGTGCCCCCCCCTTAAACAAATCCTGGATCCGCCCCTGAATTCATTAAATGGGCTTTGTCTTTATGTGTGACCATTCCGTTTTTTTCCGCTGGGGCCATCTTGAAGTATCGCTATTTTTTACGATTGCAAATTTTTATATCTGCTTTACAGTTGCCCGTTTTTGGCACTGTTCCGAAGTTGTGCCTCTCTTCCAAATGATTTTTAACCTCCGTCTCGATTTTGTTCCCCAATTATTTTTCCTCATACACATATTTTTACCCTGGCTATTAAAATAAACGGAATAAGATGAAGGCAAATAGGGAATTACTTCATAAGTCCTTTGTAGCTTATTTTCCATGTTCTATTTGGGACAACTGGTTCAATTCTCAATCCTTCTGCTGCGAATTCTTCCTTCTCTGCGTAAAGCATAGTATCAGGAAGCTTAGGTGCCTCTAGCAGTCCCAGCTCTGGAATCTGCAAATTAAAGTAACAATGTTTTACGCATTGTTTACACAGAAAGTGTTGTTACACAAAAGAAAAAGTGACATTCTTTTAGAAATTGATTAATGTAATCTGAAGAAAATGAAGTATACAAATGACAATGCGAATCATTGAAAACAGGCTAACAGCGAAGCCTGTTGGGCGACGGGCATGAGAAAAAAAAGAAGATAAATTTGTTTTGTCCCCCCACAACATAAAATCCATGATCATCTCCTACCCCCTTGAAAAACAAACCCTTAAAATTTCATCCTCCAGCTATGACAGAACACATGTTTTCTTGCAATATCCTGCAGGATAGGCTTACCAAAAATATAACTCTGGAAATAATAATTTAAGCAGAGAAAAAAATCCCCCCCACATCCTTTATAGCTTTTACTCTAAAAGAAAATTAGAGGATTCAACTGAGGGATGCATTTTTTCCACCTAGATTTTTGCCCCATTCTCTAGATTTTTCTATTCCTATTTTTCTATTACTCTTGATTTTTAAATATACATTTTAAATACACACTTTTCTGGTATTTTTATTGAAAAAAATGGCCCTCCTAGGTTTCAAAAATTTGGAACTGGACGAGGGGATCCCACTTCCCGCTACTTGGTGCCCGTCTCAGAACGCCACGTGTGCCGCACAGTTGCACCACGCTTGGCACAGTTCAGATTTTAGCAAAATTTGTTAATATTCTTGAATTGGGAAGGGGTTTTTGTTGACAAAAATCGACATACAAATTGTAGAATTAGTTTCTGCCACGCCTGGCACCGTTCCGCCACGCTTGGAACGTATTACCTGGTGTACATGATTTCCGAGAGTGAGAACACCTCGGTATTGGGTGGTAATTTCGAATCTCTTGTTATTGGTCTAAACACTAGGCAGTTTGGCAATTGGTCCCAGGCGTCCAGGCTCGATTCGACCTCTGAGAGGGAGGCTACATGATTTGATGATTGGTGTTAGTAACCTCATTTCTTACAGTTGACTATTTACATTGTAGGCACTATCAACTATTGTTTTTCAAGTGGTTACTTTTTTTAATAAATAAAAAATAACCTGTTTTTCTCCACTGAAAGCGTGGATCAGCATTAAAACGAACATAAATTATTCCGAATGTTAGGGGGGATGCTCCTCCTCAATACTCCTATTTTCACGCTAATGTTTTAATTAGTTTTGGAAAAGGTTCTAATTATAAATAAACGGCCCTTTTGTTTCAGGGATCGTTCTTGAAGAATAAGGATAGAAGGCCAAACTTTAGCGTAAAGAGCGGTGAATTGAGGATGGGGCCACCCCACTACTATACGGAATAATTTCTGTTCGTTTTAGGTTTTAATGTTGCTACTTATTTTCAGAATAAAAAAAAATCGTTTTTTTTTTTAAATTCTACTATTTTTTTTTTTAATAAATTCTACTTTTTGTGATCAATCTATCCTCTACTTTTTGGTCTTTACCTCCTTTTAAAGACAGTTGCTAAATAAATCCTGTTTTTTTATTTTATATATTGTTAATTTTACTTTATCCCCCCCCCCTTTGGCAGGGTAACAGTAAACTCGTAAGTTTGGAGTACCCGATGTAACAGCAAAGCTGGCGGTGCTGCATGTAGAGCTATCAGATTCAGCTTCTTATCGATTTTCACCCCATCCTCCTTTAGTCCGACTGTTCAGTGTTCACTTAAACTCATTGTTGTATAATTGTATTGTATACTGCGACCTCCACTGACCAAAAAACTTTGTGATTCCCAGCCAAAAAAGACCAATCACTATACTATTACACCAAGCTTTTTCCTATCGAAGTGACCTCGCCTTTTTCTATTCAAATTGATCCTTTTTTAATGTTTCGTTTTATTTTTAATGTTTGGAAATTTACTCTGTCAGGCTTTTTGAGATTTCGTAAAGCACAAATGATAAAAGTCCAGGAGCATATTTGAAGGAAACCTATAAAATTCGAAAAATGACAATCAAAAAATAGTTACTTATCTCATTCCTAAAGGCGCATTGCTTGACTCATCCCCCCCCCCCACCTTGATACATAGATATACATTCCAGTTTATAGTAGCCCTTTAAATGGCGCTACTTTTTTCTTCACTGATTGAGCAGCGTTCCCCATTGCAAATACTAGCGTTAGCTTTTTCCCATTGTAATAATAGAGTTTGCCATCCTTGTGAAGTATAAGGAAGTATAATGTGAAGTATACTTGTGAAGTATAATGGGAATAAAAAAAGGAAGAAAATCTTTATCTGCGTTGCATATTCGTGCTATTTGCATTATCAGTTTATTGGAGGTCATATTAATATTTGTTGAGTTATTTTGGAAGTTATTCAGATGTGAGTATTTTTTCTTGTTTGTCTTTTTCTATATATGTTGTTTTTAATTTTGCTTAATTCATTTTTCTCTGTTGATAAAGGCCCCCAAACGTGAAGTCGAAATATTCAGATTTTTATTATTTAAAGTTTGTTGGCTTTTTTTTGTCAACTGCTGCAAAAAAAAATTCCCGAAAAAATCATTTTGTACACCCCCCCCCCTCCCGAAAAAAAGATCCTGGATAAGGCTCTGGTTACAAATGTACCTAACAGAAAGGGGAAGTAGAGTGAAGCAATGTGCCTTTAGAAATGAGATAAGTAAGTACTGCATTTATGATTGTTCAAAGTATTTTTCAGAATTGTCAGGGTTTTACTTCAAGTGTGCCCCTGGTCTTAACCTTTACGGTTCGAATCCCACTGCAGCATACTTCAGGTTCAACTTGCTCGTGAAATATTCGTATGAACTATGGCCAAGACTAGCTCTAAGTAGCTAAGAGCCTGTGATTTGGCTTAATACTCTTTCTGAATAGATTCTATTGTAACTAATAATTATTTGGGATAAAACTATAATTTTTGAAGTACAGTTTAAGCATCTGAAAACAAAGATACAAACATAAGGGTCATACCATTATTTATACAAGTATCATATAGGTATAGCATTTAAGTATCAGTGCCCCAGCTATAAGTAAAAAAAAAATTGAGTAAGTATACATATTTATAAAAAGAATATGTACATAGGCTATAAAAATAATATATACCATTGGTTAAAACAAATATAATTTACTTTTTGTATTTTTTTTGTATTATAATTATAGGGTTTAAAGGTTTAGGTTTTATATTTGTATAACTCGTTTTTTCATTTTGAGGAAAGGATTTAGGTAGAAGATTAGAAAAGGAGTTTTTAATTTTGGTATATATATAAAAAATGATGGAATATATATTTATGGAATAGTGTTAGAATTTAAGTTAAATATTTCGAACTTTTAATGAAGTGTTTGATTTTAGAGTTTAATTAGAATTTTTAGGTTATAATAGTTAGCTTCAAGAATTGTTCAGTATTTTAAAGTTTATATATTAGGTAAGATTTAAATGTAATAGATTATTTAGAATGTATGGGGTTTATGATTGAATATAATTTTAGGGAATATAGAAATAATATAGAATTTTGCATGATTTTAAGAAAATTTATAGAGTTTAGATTTGAAGTCTTAGATTTGAAGAGTTAAATTTTAATTAGTGGAATTTATTTTCTGTATTGAGGGGGATACGATTCCCCTGGATTGTGAAATGTTTGATTTTAGGAAAACTTATTTGAGGATTGTTGTAGCTATCCAATAATGCAAGGCCCAGCGAAAGCAGAATATGATGAAATGTGATCAATTTGAAAAAAAAATCGGTGTTATGTTTTGTTTTTATTTATGTAAATGTAGTGAAAAGGGTTTTAAAGTGTTTTAAGAAAAGTGAAAGAATTTAAAGTTCAAAAATGTATATGCATTGTAAGTTTGTATTTTAATGTTACATGTTATAGGCCTAATGAATGGGAGCAGCCCCTTGCCGCCATGGGTAGCTAGAATGTGAATTTTGAAATTGTTGTATAGTAAATTAATGGATAAAGAGTCGTATGAACGAGGAAATAATTAATAATAATAAAAAAATGTTTTTAGGAAAAAGGTAGATAATATGTATTAGGAGAAAAGAAAAATTAGGTATGTGAGGAATTAGAAAGGTAGAAAGCTATTGAATGCCGAGTAAGAAGTAAGGTAGATAGGTAGTAAAGTAAAGGAAATGATAGTGAAATAGTGATGAATTAGATTACAATTAAGCAGGAAGTCTTAGAGTAAAAAAAAGAGAAAGAAATGAGATTGATTTTTTAGTTTATTTTCAAGAGCACGAAAAACAAGCAACACCCGGTTGGATTCTAGCCATTACATGAAGCATCACCAACCCTTCATCAAGAAAACGAAAAAGAAGAGGAAACCAGAAAAGGAGTTAAATCCAGGATATTTCAGTATAGACCAAAGAACGCTGGATAAAAGAAAGAAAAGAAGAAGAACTTGAAATATGAATTAGAAAAGGATTTTGTATATTTTTTAATATTATAGTTTATTTTTGAAAAAAGAAACACAAAATAACATAATTTATAAATACGGAATCATAAGTTACAGAGAATAATTTGTTAGACCACACTGCCTTTCAATAATAGAATTTAAGAAATGAAAATATAGAGAGAAAAAAAACGGAAAAAAAACGGGCGTAAAATTTAAACTAAGCAGTGGACAAAAAAAAGCCAACAAACTTCAATTGATAAAAATCTGAATATTTCGACTTCCTGTTTGGGGGCCTTTATCAACAGAAAAGATGAATTAAGCAAAATTAAACAGAACATTTAAGAAAAAGACAAACAAAAAAAAAAATTAATAAAACTCACATCTCAATAACTTCCAAAATCACTGAACAATATCACTTCCAACAAACTGATAGTACAAATAGCACAAATATGCAACGCAGATATTGTGGAGTAATTTTGATATTGGTTCAGTGATCTCAGAAGTTTTTAAGATGCGAGTTTTATTTATTTATTTATATTGTCCACTACTTATTCTAAATATTAAACCCGTTTTTCTCTCTCTATATTTCCATCTTATTAAATTCTGTTAGTAACAGAAAATATTTCATGTTTAATAGAGAGGAGGAGGGATTGTATAAGAATTATCTGAATTATAGACAAGATGAAAATAAGAGGAACATAAAGAAAGTGGAGAAAGCATTGAAATATGGACTAAGGAGGTGTAAAGTCAAGGCCATGGATAAAATTTCCGGGAATCTGGAAGGTGCGGCTAGACGGCCTAATAGTAAAATATTGAACTGACATGTTCATAAATTGAGAGCGAATAGTCAATCTGGACTTGTCCCAGTTAAAGAGAGGAACGGGGCCACAATTAGTGATGAGGAAGAGTTAAAGAGAGGTGGGCAGAACATTGAGAATGTGCTAAACCGTGACAGAGTTACAGGGAATGATGTAGAAGAGAATGAGAAATTTTGCAATACCTCGGATGTGAAGGAAGAAATATTTTGTGAGGAAGGATTAGTGACAGTAATAAAAGGATTAAAAAATTATAAGGCCCTAAGCGTTGATAATGCGGTAAATGAGTTTCTTAAATATGGCGGTTATGAAGCTAAAAATGAGATACTCAAGACTGTGAATATAATTTTTGAAAAAGGGGAAGTACCTAGCGATTTTGGGGAAAACTCTACTTAAACCCCTGTATAAGAAAGGTGATATGAGTAAGTATAGTAATTATAGAGGCATTAGTCTGATTTCAGTGGGTAGCAAATTACTTAGTAAGATTATACTTTTTACACTTAGAGATGCTACAGACAAAGTTCTAAAAGGAGAACAGTGCGGTTTTAGAAAGCGTAGAGGATGTGTCGACCAAATTTTCACTCCTAGATTAATAAATGAGAAGTGCCTTAGTCATCGAACGCCTTTAGTCCTCAGTTTTACAGATTATGAGCAAGCGTTTGATTCAGCTGATAGAAGAGCTTTAGTGAAAGTCTTATCTTTATATGGTATACCAGACAAATACATTAAAGTGATTAATGCTGTGTACGAGAATAACACTGCTGCGGTTAAGGTAGAAAATGAGGTTAGTAGGTGGTTTCGTCTTAAAACAGGAGTTAAGCAGGGTTGCGTCCTATCCCTATTTATATGGGTCATTTTGATAGACTTTCCGTTAAGGAGCACAGCAAAGCCAATAGGAGAACAAGGAACCAAATGGGGAAGTACAAATTTTCTGGACTTAGATTATGCTGATGATTTAAGCATCTTAGATGAAAGTGTTAGCAAATGAATGAGCTTTTGGAGGTTTTACGAGTTCAGGGTGTAAGAATAGGTTTGAAAATTAATGTTAAGAAGATTAAGTCGCTGAGGCTAGGAATATGTGAAGAGGAGAAGGTGACGTTGGGTAACGAAAAGATTTATCAGGTGCAGCTTCACTTACCTCGGTAGTATTATTAGTAAAGACGGTGGGAGCAGTGAAGATGTTGAAAGTAGAATAGCCAAGGCTCAGGGTGTTTTTTCACAGCTGAAAAAAAGTTTGGAAGAATAAGAAGATAAGTCTGCGAACCAAGATTAGAATATTGGAAGCTACAATGATAACAATGGTCAAGTGTGGTTCTAAAGCATGGGCACTCCGAAAAAATAGAGGAAGATTTGCTAGATGTTTTCCAGAGAAATTGTCTACGGATTGTTTTGGGTACCTATGTGACTGACCATATCTCAAACAGTAGGCTGTAGGAAAAGTCTGGCTTAATCCAACTTTCTAGGGCTATAATATAAGAAAGGTTGAGATGGCTAGGGCACGTTCGGTGACTGAAGGATAACAGATTGCCGAAGATTGTGCTTTTCAGACAACCTTAGAGGGCTAAACGAAAAGCAGGTCGTTCTCAAATTGGAGTGGGAGGATGTCGTGAGGAAAGATGTAAGAGAAATGGGAACTTTCGGGGAGGTGTAAACAGGGATGCTTTGAATAGAATGGGACGGATGAGGAGCGTGCATAGATGTGTTGGCCTCAAGCGGCTACACAGAACGATGATACAGAATGATGATACCAGTCCGACAGGCCTATTTCGTCAATCTGAAACAACCAGGATATTAAGTAAATTATTCAATAGGTGTTACTACCTGTATCTAATAAACGAAGCAATTGAAAAGAAACAAAATGGGCAGAGATTTACCCGTTTTAAAGGTTTACCGATTTCTATTGCCATTTATTGATATTGATACGTACTACGAGGTAAATGAATCCATTAATAATTTTGTGAGGTCTTCTTGCGGTTGCAGCAACTAGGTATTGGCCGGATTGATTTGCAAGTTGAAAAAATACTGCATCTATAGCCTAAAAAAAAAATAATAATATATATATATATATATATATATATATATATATATATATATATATATATATATATATATTATATATATATTATATATATATATATATATATATATATATATATACATATATATATATATATAATATATATATATATATATATATATATATATATATATATATATATATTGAAAGCCTTGAAGGAAACTGCAGCTTCACTTTAAAAAATTAGAGCTAAGACAAAGAACGGAAATAGAGTTAAGCTTTGTTGTGAGTTTTACAAATTTTTTTCCAAAAATAGGGGAACCAAAAGCAAAACTTTCGGATGTACCCATCACCCAGCATACCGAAAAAATCATGCAACAACACAGACAAATTAAAACATGAGATCGAATAAACAAAATTATTACTGAGGCATTTGCAATTACAGGCTGGGATAAAGTCGAAGGGGGCCAACATAGCAGGGGGAGCATAATGGACGCAACATAAAAAAGGTGAAGCATAGGAGAATTAAAGGGAATTATTAGGCTAATTATATAAATCTTGAAACTTTAGATGAGGAAGGGGGACAAACAGGACCGTATCCAGGATTTATTTCGGGGGGGGGGGGGTTAAAATAGTATTTTTTTTCTGGGGAGGGGGGTCTTACGATTTTTTTTGACGCATCAAAAAAATGTGCATATTAATTTTCGTTACGTTTTTACGAGTCGGGCAAACATTTCAGGGGGGGGGGGTCAAACCCCCGGATAATGGCTTGGGGTAAGGATAATGATGCGCTTCCCTGCGTACTGGCCTGAAGAGTTTTACTTACAAAAATATTTAGTACTCACAAAGGATAACTGATATTATTAGGTTATTTAATTTTAATTTTGTTTATTTTACGTTGCTCTGTTGCAAATGTTTCTATGGGTTTATAGCATTTTATTCTCTATGTAGTCAAATATCTTTAATGACATAAAAAGCTAAAAACACTAACACTACAAGCGGTATACTGTTGATGATTTGAAGTACAATAGTGAAAAAAACATACTACCCTGGCAAGGGCGTTCACAAGGGGGGACAGGGGGGACTCAACCCCCTCCCCCTCTAGAAGAATAAAATTTACAAAAGGGGCAATGTATTGACAAAATAGAGAAAAATATGATACTGGTCTGAGGAAAGAACTTTTACTTAAACCTTTGTTTCCCTGGTAATTTTTTGCATTCCCATAATTAAATCGCACAGGATGTCTTGTCTGTTCCCGAAAAATCAGTACATTCAATCTCAAAATCCCTAATATTTCCCCTATTTTCCATAGGACTGAAATAAAAGCGATAGAGACCGATATTCTCAAATTTGACCATAATTAGTCAAAGTTCCTTGGTTTAAAAAAAATGTCTTAATATAAAAATACATTTATTTATATAATATATATTAATAACATATATTTATCCCTTTTTCACGGAATTTACCCATCCGACCCCTTTTCTGTAGGTAAGCATTTGAATAACTTTTATTTCACTCCTAATATATTCCGGCAATAAAAGGGAAGCTTTCACTCCGCAGCATCCATATCAGAGGCTAAATCCAAAGATACTCCTCAAAGAGAAGGGATATTAGGGGCGAAGTAATCCCCCTTCCCCATATCTATACTCATGTCGAGCCTCAAGGAAAATAAAAATGTGTGCTTTAAAAAAACATTTTTTGAGGCACCAGCCCTCCCTCCTCATTCCCCAAAGGAAGGCTTATTGACCCTCCTTCATAATAGGAGACGCTTATATATACTGTACATAATTTAACAAAGCTTAAAAATAAGTCAACACAGTTAAATGATATTTAAAAATAATTTTCAGTGTTAACATTTTATTTTGTATGGACCAAATTTATCTCCGGACCAATATTTTCTTAAAAAGAAGAATTCGGGCCAAAAATTTTCATTTGAAAAGAAAACGCCAAAATAAGGAAATTATCTGGCAAATATAAGAAAATACAGAAAAACTTTATGGGAGGGGAAGGAAGGGCACGAAAATAAAACATTGAAAACATTCAAAACCTTTCTTTGTTCTCCTGCAATACTAGTATTAAGGAAACATTAAAGTTTATTTTTGGATGTGATGATGATGATATCAAAATAATTACAAAACTTCAAAATAACGAAGTCCAGAATGAATTCTGTTTATGCTACATTGAAAAAAAGAAGAAAAATCCTAATTAGGACAAAATGCTCCATCTTACTTTTGGATGTTCAGCAAGTTTCTGTGGGCACTTCAAGCTCGTCTAAATGTTCACACATGTGGCACCATATCCTGCTTGAAGTGTGTCAGGCTTTTCTCCTGTCTTCTTCGTTCGGGCATCCTGCCACTACAACAATGAAAACTCTTCTGGTTAATACAAAAGCAAAAAAAACCTCTAATTTTATTTATAAGACATTACGAGTATATAAGACATACGAGTCTCCTAAATTCCTAGTTATTAAGAAATCAAATCGATGAAGCCCACTCAATTTTCTTTGCAGGTTTTAAGAAATATAGGTTTCCATTAGTATTTAACTTCTTACATTCATAAGAACACCCTTTGCGAATAAGGACTCTTAACACAAAATAACAGAACATATTTTATTGAAAAAAGGTAGTTTTTTTTTCTAAGTCAACCATACTGAATCGGATATAAAAAATTACCGTAAATTATATTCCAGAATGACTGAGGCTTTGACCACACTGCAGAATCTCTCCCCGTTGACGAATGTTGAAAACAACACGACAGATAAAACCAAAAAAGAAAGATAAAACACTTGGCGTAAATACTTTATTCTACTATGGAATAGTCATGTCACAGTGTTTTTTTCACAGTTGAAAATATTGAAGGGATAAGAAGTAAGGTTTGTGAACCATGATTAGAATATTGGAAACCCCGGTAACGACAATGGTCAAAATATGGTTCTGAGACTTGGTGTCTTCAAAAGGCGTAGAATTGTCTAAAGATAGTCTTAGGAATTTCATTGACTGACCGTACATCAAACAAAAAGGCTCTACCCCACTTAATTAGGGCTATAGTGTTAGAAAGCATAAGAAGGCTATTATGATTATTAATATGGGCAGACTCACCAACAGAACCGAAGCTCAGGCCATAAGGACCATTGCTTTAATATATAAAAAAAAAAACTAATCAACGGTTTGAGCACATGCACGAAATTTCCCCATCCTTATTAAATACGTTGGAAGTTGTCGTTGGACCTTATTCTCCACAAACAGCATCTTCCAGCTTAACACCCAACTTATGAGATGTCTGCTGCCGATATCTAACCCGGCTGGACATTTTTTTTATTAGACGCCTTCTTGTTTCCTCTGCCATATAACATTTTTTGCAAATTGGGAATCAGTTCTTCAGATTGTAGTGACTGAGATGATTCCCAATTCCTGTAATAGCTTCAATAACCACTTGTATTTTAAGCCTTTTAATCTGAAGAGGGCGTTTTGTTAGCGTGGGATTAAAATTAAATTAAGCTGGCTAGGCCACGTTTCACGGATGAAGGATGGCAGATTGCCTAACATTCCGCAAACAAAAAGGAGGTCGTCCCCAAACAGAATGGCAAGAGGTCAAAAAGAATGATCTAAGCTTTGGATAAATTGAGGTAGAGGATGAGCGTGAGCAGCAGTGTTGGCGGCAGGCGTCTTGTCGCTGCAGCGATTTGTCTGTAATATCACAATTGGCAGTGATTCAAGACGATTAGTGGTCCCCTGGATGGTTTAGGAACTTCTCCGTCCCAGCTGCACTGCTTGGTGGACAACTCCTTGTCTAATTTCTTGTTTGAAGCCTCAGCAGCTAATACTATGATAAAATTCTCAGAAAGGCTGTTTCACAAGTTAAAAGATTGATCTCAGAAGAATGGTGGAGGAAGCTTATTCTTGTGTGTGGCATGAAGACAGAAAATGTGCCCTGGTATATTTCTCTTTCCAGCTGGAAAAAACAAGATGTTTTATGTAGCCAATTAACAGCTCTTACTCGTTGATAACATCATTTCTCTTGTAACTTTGCACGAGGGTTAGCAATTTCATTGCTCGTAAACTGATGGTCAACTTTTTTTTTGGTCGGATTAAGAGCTGGGATTACACAATAAATAAGAAAGGGTTTACGCAGAGTAAATTATGTGACGAATTGGCAAAAAATCCATCTAAAAATAGTGCATCATTTCAGTCAAAATTGTAAGGTATACCTTTCTGAAAAGATGACAATTACATCTCTCTATTCAATAATCTATATCTCTAGCTATAGCTCCGTCAATAATATTATACAATCAACGAGCTAATTATAATAATAAATAATCATAAAACTTACCCTTCGTAGCTTGACAAGTAGATAAAAGACAACAACTTTGACATAATAAAGTCTTCCAGGCTTTCTATAAACGTGAAGAATTGGCTTGGGGGCTGGCAAAATGGTAATTCGAACTAAGAAAATTATTATTAGCCCCAAAATAATTTCACAGATCATTCTGAAGAGCCAATTATAAAGAAACTGGAAGATTTCTGCCTGGAGACTGTATAGAGTGTCATCCAATTGATAAAGCTACAAGGCCAAGATTGATAAGGGTCCGATGGGATCAGAGTCCAATCAAAAAGATAAAAAATCCATACCTTTCTGAAATGATTATTATTGACAATTAAAGGGCTGTTCGATCCAGTGCTTCTTGCCCATTAGAGAAGGAGCGTGCCAAGGAGAGGATCTAGTGAGGTACCACAAGGACCCTTATTAAGAAGAATTCAATAGCTAAGTTCTATGCGAAATATAATAAAATTACCGTGGTGAAAACTATTTAAAAGAGAGCCCTGAAATGTGTCTTTGAGGAAGGTCAACTAACCTCCTTTTGATAGCTAACATTGTTATCCTAAAAGAATTATGGGCATCTCCTATGATGGCATTTTCCATTATTATATTTCGCCTTATCGCTTTGCATCCACCAGATCCGATTAAAAAAAAAAAAAAAAAAAAAAAAAAAAAAAAAAAAAAAAAAAAAAAAAAAAAAAAAAAAAAAAAAAGCGCTTCATGTGCAGCTGATTTGCCTTTTGAGCCTGATAGGCACTAATAAAAACTGGATCTGTCAGAATAGGCAAAAAAGTGCATGCAAATTCGCCTGAAAAGGCCATAGTGAAGGGACAGCTTTAGAACAATGAAAAAAACCATCTTAGAGATGCTTTCTTCTAGTACACCCTAACCCAAAATTAATCGGCTTCTAAGGGTTAAAGCAGAACCTGTACCAAAGTTTAATATACACGTAATACCCCCAATGATTAAATCCCTTTTCTCCCTTTGATATTCCTTGGTCAGATTGATTAAGCTCTTTATTTAGCCTTTACAAACTGCTCATGCATTTTTTGTTTGTTTTCCAACTTTTCTTTTTCACATGTTCTCGAACTGGGTCTTCCACGGTCTAACATTACTTTTTTCTTACTAACGATTTTATATGACTTTTATTCTTTCATATGAATCGCTATTTGGTTATGCCTTCTTTGGTTGACTGTGGATATCTCATATATAGCTCATTATTAAAACGCTTCTGTGATTAAAGTTGTATCTTTATTTAAAACATTCTCCCTATAATATTTTACCTTACTTTGTTTCTTTATTATACCATTTTTGCTTCAGGACTCATTAAGTCATTTAACATGCATTACCAGCTTGGTATTCAATCTTTTAGGACAGAAACTTTTTTTTTTGTCTCAATTTCACTCACCCACCGATATTTAATGTTACTCCCTTTTGCTTGAATATCTGATGTAGCTCATTATTAATCACGCCCTTTTTGTTTCAGTACTCGTTATGTCATTTAACATGCATTGCCAGCTTGTTATTTAATCTTTTAGGACAGGTACTTCTTTTTTTGTCTCAATTTCACTCACCCACCGATATTTAATGTTACTCCCTTTTGCTTGAATATCTGATGTAGCTCATTATTAAAACGCCCTTTTTGTTTCAGTACTCGTTATGTCATTTAACATGCATTGCCAGCTTAGCATTTAATCTTTTAGGACAGGACAGGTACTTTTTTTGTCTCAATTTCACTCACCCACCGATATTTAATGTTACTCCCTTTTGCTTGAATATCTGATGTAGCTCATTATTAAAAACGCCCTTTTTGTTTCAGTACTCGTTATGTCATTTAACATGCATTGCCAGCTTAGCATTTAATCTTTTAGGACAGGACAGGTACTTTTTTGTCTCAATTTCACTCACCCACCGATATTTAATGTTACTCCCTTTTGCTTGAATATCTGATGTAGCTCATTATTAATCACGCCCTTTTTGTTTCAGTACTCGTTATGTCATTTAACATGCATTGCCAGCTTGTATTTAATCTTTTAGGACAGGTACTTCTTTTTTTGTCTCAATTTCACTCACCCACCGATATTTAATGTTACTCCCTTTTGCTTGAATATCTGATGTAGCTCATTATTAATCACGCCCTTTTTGTTTCAGTACTCGTTATGTCATTTAACATGCATTGCCAGCTTAGCATTTAATCTTTTAGGACAGGACAGGTACTTTTTTTTCTTAATTAATTTAAAAAACTTTTTCCACAAAATAAGTTTTTCAAAGAAAAGTAAAGAACTCCATTCAACAAAAATGAATGTGCATTGTCAGTTTAATATACATATACTGATATTTAGTAATCAAAATGTTAAAATTATTTGATTTATTGAAGTTATAAAAGTAAAAACATTTATATTTTTTTCAGTAAAGTGCAAATTTTTTTCTGGCCTTGGGAAGGCATAGGAGTTTGCGCCCAACTTATGTTAATTTCTGCTCGTTTTGAGTTTGACTCGGTTATTTATTGTAATTTCTGTTCGTTTTGGGTTTCATTTATCTATCGATGCTGATTTGTGGTAGTTTCACGCTTGGTAGATTATTTGATTTTATTTTTGCTCATTTTTTGTTTAATGAAGTTCTTTACTTTTCTTTGAAAAACTTATTTTGTGGAAAAAGTTTTTAATATTAATTTCTGCTCGTTTTATATTGACATAGTCTTTTCAGGGAAAAAGAAAATAATACTTTAAATCTTTTCGTTTTTTAAGACTTTATAGTTTGGCCTGCTATTTGTATGCTGGAGAAAAATTTTCAGCAATTTTTAACAACATACACCCTTTTAAAAATCTGGACACAAATAGTACTGTTTAATTTAGTTTTTTTACCTCCTCCAGTTGACCTGAAATGGAAAAACTTGATACCATTCGCAAACAAATCTATTTACTTTCTTTGATAGCTTGGATGTACTTGCGCTATTTTGATTTGGCTCAATTTTAAGAGCAGAAATAGGAGGGTTGGCGTGGGAGGGTGGGAGTGCAAGGGGGATTAGTTGCCCTCAAATCACTTTCGACTATTAAAAAGGGCATCAGCCCTTTCTATTTTCAATCGAATGAGCCCTTATCGAAGTTCCCACGACAACTCCTTCGATACGAAGTGCCCTGGTCTAAACAACAACAACAACAAAAAATAATACATTATACCCACTTCAATCTTTACTATAAAAATGTCAAGCCTTCCAATCACTTTCGACTATTAAAAAGGGCACAAGCCCCTCCAATTTCCAATTGAATGAGCGCTTTTCGAAGTTTCTACGACAACTTCTTCGATACGAAGTGCCCTGCTCTAAAGGAACAAATTGAAAAATAATACATTGTGCCAACATCGTTCTTATATGCCCCCAGGGTATAACTTAAAACCCTTGCCCTGAGGATTGTGTCCTCCTCTTTACTTAGTCCCCGTTTCTTGTCTCGTTCTCGAGTGTCCCCGTTCTTTAATTAGGCAGCGCGATCGTGCTGCCTATGATTTGTACAGCAACTTTCTATATAAACCTATATGCCCCCAGGGCATAACTTACAACCTTTGCACTGAGGGCTCTGAGGGGGTTATCATCCTAAAAGACCTAATTTCCAGAACGTTCAACCTCGTTGAACAAAATGGATATCTCAAAATTTTTATTGGATGTGTTTTGGAAAATGGTGGGGAGTGAGAGGGGCGTTAGTTGCTATCCAATCACTTTCAACTATTAAAAAAGGCACTAGCCCTTTCAATTTCCAATTAAATGCGCCCTTTTGTAGTTTCTACGACGACACTTTCAATAAAAGCTTTATATACCCCAGGGCATAACTTACAACCCTTGCCCTGAGGGCTGTAGGGGGAGGGGTTGTCATCCTTAAAGACGGAATTTCCAAAACTTTCAACTACAATGAATCAAATGGCTATCTAAAAATTTTGATTGAGTGTTTTTGGGGAAAAGTTGGGCGTGAGAGGGGGGTTAGTTGCCCTCAAATCACTTTCCACTATTAAAAAGGGTACTATCCGTTTGAATTTCAAATCGAATGAGCCCTTTTTTAAGTTTCTACGAAAAAGATTTCAATAAAAACCTTATATGCCCCCAGGGCATAACTTATAATCCTTTCTCTGAGCGTTGTGGGGGAGTGTCCTCCTCAAAAAATATATTTTCTATTTGAAAAGCAACTACGCTGAACAAAATGGCTATCTCAAAATTTTTATTGGATGGGTTTGGAGGAATGATGGGCGTGGGGGGGGGGGCGGGGCTAGTTGCCCTCCAATCAATTTGGACTATTAAAAAGAGCACTAGCCCTTTGAATTTCCAATCGAATGAGCTTTTTTTTGAAGTTTCTACAACAACACCTTCTTTAAAAACCTTATATGCCCCCAGGGCATAACTTAAAACCATTGTCCTGAGGGTTGTGGGGGAATATCCTCCTCAAAAATATATTTTTACTATCTGGAAATCAACTACGCTGAACAAAATGGCTATCTCAAAATTTTGATTGGATGTGTCTGGGGGAAATGATAGGCGGGGGGGGGGCTAGTTGCCCTCTAATCACTTTCAAACTATTGAAAAGGGCACTAGCCCTTTGAATTTCCAATCGAATGAGGATTTTTTGAAGTTTCTACGACAACAACTTCTATAAAAACCTTATATGCCCCCCAGGGCAAAACTTAAAACCCTTGCCCTGAGGGTTGTGGGGGAGTGTCCTCCTCAAAAACATATTTTCTATCTGGAAATCAACTACGCTGAACAAAATGGCTATCTCAAAATTTTGATTGGATGTGTTTAGGGGAATGATGGGCGTGGGGGAGGGCTAGTTGCCCTCCAATCACTGTCGAATATTAAAAAAGGTACTAGCCCTTCGAATCTCCAATCGAATGAGGCTGTTTTGAAGTTTCTACGACAACGCCTTCTATAAAAAACTTATATGCCCCCAGGGCATAACTTAAAAACCCTTGCCCTGAGGGTTGTGGGGAAGTGTCCTCCTCAAAAACATATTTTCTATCTGGAAATCAACTACGCTGAACAAAATGGCTATCTCAAAATTTTGATTGGATGTGTTTGGGGGAAGGATGGGCATGGGGTGAGGGGGGCTAGTTGCCCTCCAGTCACTTTCGACTATTAAAAAGGGCACTAGAACTCTCAATTTCCAATCGAATGAGTCCTTTTTGAAGTTTCTACGACGACCCCTTCCATATGAAGGGCCCTGCTCTAAAGTAAAAAAATATTAGATCGTACATTGTCCCAACATTGTTCTTATTGTCCCAACATTGATGTGTTTGGGGGAATGATGAGTGGGGGGAGGGACTAGTTGCCCTCCAATCACTTTCGACTATTAAAAAGGGTACTAGCCACTCAAATTTCCAATCGAATGAGCCCTGTTCGAAGTTCCTACGACAACTCCTTCGATACGAAGTGCCCGACTGAAGAAGAAGAAGAAAAAAAAACACATTGTGCCCACATCGTTCTTTACTTAGGCAGCGCTAGCGCGCTGCCTATGATTTCACTCACCCACCGATATTTCATGGCACCCCTTTTGGATGGATATCTAATATAGCTCATTACTAAAACGCTTTTGTGATTAAAATTGAATTTTTACTTAAAACGTTCTCCCTATGATATTTTACCTTACATTTTTCTTTAATTTACCCTTTTTAGGGCCCTTTTTATTTCAAGACTCATTATGTCATTTAAAACGCATTACCAGCTTTGTATTTAATCTTTTATGACAGGCGCTTCTTTTTTATTTAAATCGGTCACCCACCGATATTTCTTTTCACTCTCTTTTGCTTTTTAACCAGGTTAGTTTTTTTTTTAGCAAGTATTCAGGCTGATCAAAGCGGAATGATCAGAGCGGAAATGATCAAAGCGACTGTTATGACCTGCATCAAGTTCTGGACAGCGTTGTTCGCAGTAATCTGGACGATCGCCAAAGTGCCTTCGGATTGGAAACGCAGCACGCTTGTGAGGATCTTTAAGAAAGGCGATACGTCCTTCCCAGGCAACTGGCGAGGAATCTGCATGCTTTCCATACCTAGCAAATTGCTGACGCACATTTTACTGCAGAGAATCAGATCGCAGCTCGACAGACACCTTCGCGACGAGCAACATGGATTCAGACCGAACCGTTCATGTGCAGACTTGATATTCACCCTACGGCTACTGACGGAAGAAAGCAGAGAATGGCACTCCAAAATCTATATGATATTCATCGATTTTGAGAAGGCATTTGACTCAGTAGACCGCCAAAGTCTGTGGAAGATCCTACTGCATTACGGAATCCTGAAAAGATAGTTTCACTGATTGTTGCGTTTTATGAAGATAGCGAGTGCTGTGTAAAGACACCAGATGGCCAAACCCGTTTCTTCCACATTATGTCAGGAGTTAAGCAAGGTTGCGTCTTGTCACCGCTACTTTTTGTAATTGTCATTGATTACATACTGCGAAGTACAAGCACAGACGGAATCCAGCTAAATCCAGAAACACGCCTCAGTGATGTAGACTTCGCTGACGACATCGCCGTCCTAGAATCATGCAAGCAAAGACTCCAAGAACTCCTTGACAAAGTGAGGGAGAGAGGCGGCCATGTCGGCCTAAAAAATAAATAATGAGAAAACAAAATGCATGGCTACCACAGATTCACCCCTGAGCATCACTTGCGGAGACCAACACATAGAGCAAGTTGTCCATTTCAAATACTTGGAAGCATAATAGAAAGTACCGGATCGACCACAAATGAAGTGCTCACAAGAATCGGCCAAGCTAATGGGGCCTTTCAATAGATTACGGAAAGTGTGGCGGTCCCAAAGCTTCTCTATACGGCTAAAGTTACGACTCTTCAATAGCAATGTTATGCCAGTGCTGCTTTACGCTGCCGAAACCTGGCACCTGAACCAGGAACAAGAGCTAAGAATACTTGCTTTCGAAAACACATGTCTCAGAAGAATTCTCAACATCCGTTGGCAGCAGAGAATAACAAACCAATCCATCCGTGACAAGACTGGCCAGCCTTTTGTGACACATATTATAAGAGTCCGCCGATGGAGATACCTTGGCCATGTACTACGTATGGACAATCTCCGACTACCAAATGCAGCACTCCATTGGCAGCCATCGGGTCCACGCCGCAGGGGCAGACCCAGAAACACCCTGCGTCGAACGTACCAGACAGATCTCCGTAACCTGCACACATCAATCCAACCTCAGTGGGAGGACATACTTGCAGCAGCAAACCGGCGGGAAGATTGGCGGCTCCTTCTTGATGCCCTGGGTGCCTCTGGAGGCAGAGGTGGATCTAAGGTCTAAGGTAAGGATTCAGGCTGCATCAAACAGTTCGTGGTAACGAACTGTAAGTAAGGAGCGACCCGGCTCAATAGTAACCGAAACTCTAAAAAACGGATACCAATAATTTTGATACCAATAGATATATCAAAAGAATCGCAGTTTGATGCTGATTCCAGTTATATAAGTTTCATTAAGTTTATTCTTACCAATGAAAGGTTACGAGCCTGAGAAAATTTGCCTGATTTTTGAAAAAAGGGGAAAACCCCCTAAAAGCCATAGAATCTTTATGAAAATCACACAATCAGATTCAAGGCATCAGAGAACTCAATTGTAGAGTTTTCAAGCGCCTATCTGAAAAAATGTGGAATTTTGTATTTTTTGCCAGAAGAAAGATCCCGGATGCGTGTTTATTTGTTTGTTTTTCCCATGGGTGATCGTATCGACCCAGTGGTCCTAGAATATCAAAAAAGAGCTCATTTGAACGGAAATTAAAAGTTCTAGCGTCCTTTTTAAGTGAACAAAAAAATTGGAGGGCAATCAGGCCCCCTCCCACGCCCCTTTTTTCTCAAAAACCGTCTGATCAAAATTTTAAGATAGCCATTTTGTTCGGCATAGTCAATAAGTTACAAAATTTTGCCATTGTTTAGGGTGGCCGGTGTTTAACCCCCCCCCCCACGCTAGCGATACCCCTTGAAAATACCCCCCCCCCCGCGCGAAAATATTCCCCCACGAAAATACCACCCCGGAAAATGACCCTCGTGAAAAATAAGACTTTCCAAATTTGAGAACTTTATTGGAATTTTTTTTCCGTGGGGGAAGGAGTTTTGGTACTTGTGTTTTATACGCCATTCACTCAAGTTTACGCTGTGTAAAACACGAGAACAAACCAGATTCCTCGTTAGTTTCTTTCAGGTTACCATGAGACAAGACAAAGACAAGTGACATAATAGATGAGAAATATATAATTTGAGCTATATATTTGTACGTAGAGGGGGGGGGGTAGAGTATTTGGACATTTTGAAGTCAGAAAACAATTCTTACTACATAATATGCAGAATAATTGTACATACTTTACCCCCCACCCCAATGTGCAAATATATAGCCCAAATTTGTTTCTATAGTAACGAAGAAACTAGTTTGTTCTAGAGTTTTAGACATCGTAATCTTGAGTGAGTGGCGTATACCACACAAGTATCGGAATTTTTCATAGAGAGAGAGAGAGCTGGATTTCCCGGTATTGTTTAAAAACGATCAGAAATTAAATAAAAAAAACAAGTTTTTTCAACTGAAAGTAAGGAGCAACATCAAAACTTAAAGCGAACAGAGATTATAACGTATATGAAGGGAGTTGCCCCTTCCACAAGACCTTGCTCTTTACGCTAAAGTTTTGACTTTTTGTCCAAATTCTTTAAGAACGATTCCTGAAACACAATGACCGTTTCATTAGAACAATAAGATTCGTTTTAAAATTCTATAAGAAAAACTTTAACATAAAGAGCGAGGTCTTGAGGAGGAGGCAACCCCACTCATATATGTAATAATTTCAGTTCTTTTTAAGGGTTTGATGTTGCTCCTCACTTTCAGTTGTAAAACTTGTTTTTTTTTTTATTTAATTACTAACATATAGTATTTGTTAATGGGAAACATAAGTTTTCTAAAGAAAAAGTAAAGAGTCTCATTAAACCAAAAATGAGCAGAAGTAAAGTCAAATAATCTTCAAAGTAAAAACTACGGAGTCTAATAGAAAAAAAATTAAAAAGATATAAAATATTTTTTATATGAAAAAGACTAAGTCAATAAAAAATGAACCGAAATTAATATAAAAACTTTTTCCACAAAACAAGTTTGTCAAAGAATAGTGAACAGCCTCGTTAAGCCAAAAATGAGTAGAAATAATTCCAAATATTCTTCCAAGCATAAAACTACCGCAAATCATCATAAATAAATGAATTAAACCCAAAACGTTGAAATGACAATAAATAGCCTATTCAAACTAAAAATAGCAACAATTAGCATGAGTAGGGCTGAAAAACCCACATCTCCTCAAGACCAGAACATTATTTATACTTTAGTGAAAACAAAATACATTTTAAATGTTTTCACTTTTTTTGACTTTACCAAATAAAGAAGTATTAAGACTTAAAGATAGACAGGAGAATATGTATATCAAACTGGCAATACACGGTTACTTTTATTTATTATTTTTTTTTACTAAACTGCAAATTATTTTCTGGTCTGAAGAAGACTGGTCTGAAGAAAAACAAACTCCCAGAATTTGAAAATGCTTTCGTCCGTAAAAACTTAAAAACAATAAGAATTTGTTGGTTCCCAAAGCCAATGATCATAGGCAGCGCGCTAGCGCTGCCTATGATAATGATAAAGAGACGATGAATTAATGATAAAGAGACGAAGTGGGCACAATGTTTTTTTTTTTCCTCCATACCCGGGCACTTCGTATCGAAGGAGTTGTCGTAGAAACTTCGAATAGGGCTCATTCGATTGGAAATTGGAGTGGCTAGTGCCCTTTTTAATAGTCGAAGGTGATTGAAGGGCAACTAGCCCCCCCCACGCCCCCATCATTCCCCAAAAACACATCCAATCAAAATTTTGAGATAGCCATTTTGTTCAGCGTAGTTGATTTCCAGATAGAAAATATGTTTTTGAGGAGGAAACTCCCCCACAGCCCTCAGGCAAGGGTTTTAAGTTAAGCCCTGGGGGCATATAAGGTTTTTAAAGAAGGCGTTGTCGTAGAAACTTCAAAAAAAGCTCATTCGATTGGAAATTCAAAGGGCTAGTGCCCTTCTTAATAGTCGAAGGAGATCTTTGTCGTAGAAAAACTTAAAAAAGGGCTCATTCGATATGAAATTCAAAGAGCTATCACCCGTTTTAATAGTCGAAAGTGATTTGATGGCAACTAACCCCCCTCTCACGCCCACCTTTTCCCCAAACACATCCAATCAAAATTTTAGATAGCCATTTTATTCAACGTAGTTAAAAGTTTTGGAAATTAGATTTTTTAAGGATGCCAACCCTTCCCCCCACAGCCCTCAGTGCAAGGCTTGTAAGTTATGCCCTGGGGGTATATAAGGTTTGTATAGAAAGTTGTTGCATAAACCATAGGCAGAACGGGGACACTCGATAACGAGACAAGAAACGGGGACTAAGTAAAGAGGAGGACACTCCCCCACAACCCTCAGGGCAAGGGTTCTAAGTTATGCCCTGAGGGCATATAAGAACGATGTTCGAACAATGTACTATTTTATTAATTTTAACCTTTAAATCAGGGCACTTCGTGTCGAAGAAGTTGTCGTAGAAACTTCGAAAAGGGCTCATTCAATTGGAAATGGGAGTGGCTTGTGCTCTTGTTAATAGTCGAAAGTGATTGGAAGGCGACTAACACCCCTTCCACGCCCACTATTTCCCGAAACACATCCAATCAAAATTTTGAGATAGCCATTTTGTTCATTGTAGTTGATTTCCAGATAGAAATTATGTTTTTGAGGACAGTCCCCCACAGTCCTTAGGGAAAGGGTTGTAAGTTATGCCCTGGGGGCATATACGGTTTTTATAGAAGATGTTGTCGTAGAAACTTCAAAAAAGGCTCATTCGATTGGAAATTAAAGGGCTAGTGCCCTTTTTAATAGTCAAAAGTGATTAGAGCAAACTAACCCGCCTCTCACGCCCACCTTTTCCCCAAACACATCTAATCATAACTTTGATATAGCCATTTTATTCAACGTAATTTTAAGTTCTGGAAATTAGGTCTTTGAGGATGACAACCCCCCCCCCCACAGCTGTCAGCGCAAGGTTTGTAAATTATGCCCGGGGGGTATAGAAGGTTTTTATATAACGCGTTGTCGTAGAAACTTCAAAAAGGGCTCATTCGATTGGAAATTGAAATGGCTAGAGCCCTTTTTAATAGTCGAAAGTGATGGAAAGCAATTAACACCCCTTCCACGCCCACCATTTCCCCAAAAAACATCCAATAAAGATTTTGAGATAGCCATTTTCTTCCACGCAGTTCAAAGGTCAAGAAATTATACCTTGAGCAGGACACTCCCCTCCCTCAGGACAAGGGTTTTTAAGTTATGCGCTGAGGGTATATAAGAACGATGTTGGCACAATAAATTATTTATTAATTTTAACCTTTAAAGCAGGGCACTTTTTATCGAAGAAGTTTTCGTAGAAACTTCGATAAGGGCTCATTCAATTGGAAATTGGAGTGGCTAGTGCCCTTTTTTAATAGTCGAAAGTGATTGGAGGGCAACCAGCCCCCCCCCCCATGCCCCATCATTCCCCAAAACACATCCAATCATAATTTTGAGATAGCCATTTGTTCAGCGTAGTTAAACTTCCACATAGAAAATATATTTCTGAGGAGGACACTCCCCCACAAACCCTCAGGGCAAGGGTTTTTAAAATGTGACCTGGGACTATATTAGGTTTTTATAAAAGGCGTTGTCGTAGAAAATTCAAAAAAGGCTCTTGGATTGGAAATGCAAGGGGCTAGTGCCCTTTTTGATAGTCGAAAGTGATTGGAGGGCAACTAGCGCCCCCAAGCCAATCATTCCCCCAAATACATCCAATAAAAATTTTGAGATAGCCATTTTGTTCAGCGTAGTTGATTTCCAGATAGAAAATATATTTTTCAGGAGGACACTCCCCCACAACCCTCAAGGCAAGGATTATAGGTTATACCCTGAGGGCATATAAGGTTTTTATTGAAGTCTTTGCCGTAGAAACTTGAAAAAGGACTCATTCGAATTGAAATTCAAAGAGCTAGCACCCTTTAAATAGTCGAAAGTGATTTGAGGGCAACTAACCCCCCTCTCACGCCCACTTTTTTCCCCAAACACATCCAATCAAAATTTTTTGGTAGCTATTTTATCGACGTAGTTGAAAGTTTGGAAATTATATCTTTAAGGATAACAAACCCACCCCCCACAGCCTTCAGGGCAAGGGTTGTAAGTTATGTCCTGCGGGCATATAAAGTTTTTATTGAAAGCTTTGTCGTAGAAACTTCAAAAGGGCTCATTCAATTGGAAATTGAAAGGGCTAGTGCCTTTTTTAATAGTTGAAAGTGATTGGATAGGGACTAACGCCCCTCTCACACCCACCACTTTCCCAAACACATTCAATCAAATATTTGAGATATCCATTTTGTTCAACGTAGTTTAAAGTTCTGGAAATTAGGTCTTTTAGGATGATAACCCCTCAGAGCCCTCAGTGGAAAGGGTTATAAGTTATGCCCTGGGGGCATATAAAGTTTTTATTGAAAGCGTTGTCGTAAAAACTTCAAAAGGGCTCATTCAATTGAAATTGAAAGGGCTAGTGCTTTTTTTTAATAGTTGAAAGTGATTGGATAGCGACTAACGCCCCTCTCACGTCCACCATTTTCCAAAACACATCCAATCAAAATTTTGAGTATCCATTTTGTTCAACGTAGTTGAACGTTCTGGAAATTAGGTCTTTTAGGATGATAACCCCCTCAGAGCCCTCAGTGCAAGGGTTGTAAGCTATGCCATGGGGGCATATAACGTTTATATAGAAAGTTGTTTTATAAACCATAGGCAGCGCAATTGCGCTGCCCAAGTAATGAACGGGGACACTCGAGAATCAGACAAGAAACGGGGACTAAGTAAAGAGGAGGATACTCCCCCACAACCCTCAGGGAAAGGGTTTTAAGTTATACCCTGGGAGCATATAAGAACGATGTTGGCACACGTATTATTTATTAATTTTAACCATTAAAGCAGGGCACTTCGTATCGAAGAAGTTGTCGTAGAAACTTCGAAAAGCCCTCATTCAATTGGAAATTGGAGTGGCTTGTGCCCTTCTTAATAGTCGAAAGTGATTGGAAGGCGACTAACACCCCTTCCACGCCCACCATTTCCCGAAACACATCCAATCAAAATTTTGAGATAGCCATTTTGTTCAGCGTAGTTGATTTCCAGATAAAAATTATGTTTTTGAGGACAGTCCCCCACAGCCCTAAGGGCAATGGTTGTAAGTTATGCCCTGGGAATATATACGGTTTTTTATAGAAGGCGTCGTCGTAAAAGCTTCAAAAAAAGGCTCATTCGATTGGAAATTCAAAGGGTTAGTGCCCTTTTTAATAGTCACAAGTGATTGGAGGGCAACTAGCCCCCCCCCCCCCGCCCATCATTCCCCCAAACACATCCAATCAAAATTTTGAGATAGCCATTTTGTTCAGCGTATTTGATTTCCAGATAGAAAATATGTTTTTGAGGACGACACTCCCCCACAACTATCAGGACAAGGGTTTTAAGTTATGCCCTGGGGGCATATAAGGTTTTTATAGAAGGCGTTGTCATAGAAACTTCAAAGAAGGCTCATTCAATTGGGGAGTCAAAGGGCTAGTGCCCTTTTTAATAGTCAAAAGTGATTGGAGGGCAACTAGCCCCCCCCCCCCCCACGCCCCATCATTCGCCCAAATACATCCAATCAAAATTCTGAGATAGCCATTTTGTTCAGCGTAGTTGATTTCCAGATAGAAAATATATTTTTGAGGAGGACACTCCCCCACAATCCTCAGGACAAGGGTTTTAAGTTATGCCCTGGGGGCATATAAGGTTTTATAGAAGGCGTTGTCATAGAAACTTCAGAGAAGGCTAATTCGATTGGGGATTCAAAGGGCTAGTGCCCTTTTTTATAGTCAAAAGTGATTGGAGGGCAACTAGCCCCCCCCCAAGCCCATCATTCCCCCAAACACATCCAATCAAAATTTTGAGATAGCCATTTTGTTCAGCGTAGTTGATTTCCACATAGAAAATATGTTGTTGAGGAAGACATTACCTCACAACCCTCAGGCCAAGGGTTTTAAGCTATGCCCAGGGGGCATATAATGTTTTTATAGAAGGCGTTGTTGTAGAAACTTCAAAAAAGGCTCATTCGATTGGAAATTCAAAGGGCTAGTGCCCTTTTCAATGGTCGAAAGTGATTGGAGGGCAACTAACCCCCCTCTCACGCCCACCTTTTCCACAAACACATCCAATCAAAATTTTGAGATAGCCATTTTAATAAACGTAGTTTTAAGTTCTGGAAATTAGGTCTTTGAGGAAGACAACTCCCCCAAATCCCTCAGGGCAAGGGTTGTACGTTATGCCCTGGGGGCATATAAGGTTTTGCATAGATAAAGTTGTCATAGAAACTTCAGAAAGGGCTCATTCGATTTGAAATTTAAATGGCTAGTTTCCCTTTTAATAGTCGAAAGTGATTCTAAGGCAACTGCCACCCCTTCCACGCCCACCATTTCCCCAGACACATCCAATCGAAATTTTGATATAACCATTTTGTTCAACGTAGTTGAAAGTTCTGGAAATTATATGTTTGAGCAGGACACTCCCCCCACAGTCTTCAGGGGCAAGGGTTATAAGTTATGCCCTGGGGGCATATATGCTTCTTATGGAAGGAATACTCGTATAAACTTCAGAGAGGGCTCATTTGATTGGAAATTGAAAGTTCTAGTTCACTTTTTTTAAGCGTCAAAAGATATTGGAGGGTAACCAGCTTCCCCTCCCAACCCGTTTTTTCCCAAATGCATCCAATAAAAATTTTAAGATAGCTATTTTGTTAAAAATAGTTCAAAGATCATATAAGAAAAATTTCAGTGTCGACCACCCCACCAGGGCCGGGGGGCAGGCGTTATAAGTTATGCCTTGGGGCCAAATATGGGTCTTATGGAAGGGGTGCTCGTATTAATTTAAAAGAGGGATCATTTGATTGGAAATTGACAGTTCTAGTACACTTTTTAAGAGTCAAAAGAGATTGGAGGGCACCTATCCCCCCATCCACGCCCTTTTTTCCTCAAATCCATCCGATAAGAACTTTGAGATAGCTTTTTTAAAATGGTTCAAAGACCATAAAACGAAAACTCAGGGTCAACACAGCCCCCAGGGCCTGAGGGCAGGCGTTGTAAGTTCTGCTTTGGGGGAATATATGGTTCTTATTGAAGGGATGCTCGTAAAAAATTCATAGATGGCTCATTTGATTGGAAATTGAAAGTTCTAGTTCAGTAGTTCTTTTTTAGAGTCAAAAGAGATTGTCGTCACAACCCCCCAGGGCCTGGGGGGAGGCACTGTAAGTTATGCCCTGGGGCATATATTGTTCGTATGAAAGGGATGCTCGTATAAACTTCAGAGAGGGCACATTTGATTGGATATTGAAAGTTCGAGCTCACTTTTTAATTGTCAAAAGAGATCCGAGGGCAGCCAGCCCCCCCCCCCCCCCCTCTCGCCTTCTTTTTCAAAACCCATCTGATGAAAATTTTGAGATAGACATTTTGTTAAAAATAGTTCAAAGGTCAGATAAAAAAATCCGGTGTCAAGAGAACCCCCCCCCCAGGTCACAGGGGAGGTCGTTCTAAGTTATGCCCTAAGGGCATGTATGGTTCTTATGAAAGGGATGCTCGTATAAACTTCATAGAGGGCTCATTTGATTGGAAATTGGAAGTTCTAGTTCACTTTTTAAGAGTCAAGAGAGTTAAACTAGGCCCCCCCCCACGCTCTTTTTTCCCCAGCCCGTCCGCTACAAATTTTGAGATAGCCAGTGTCTTGAAAATTGTTCAAAAATTTGATAACAAAAACGCCCCCCACAGCCCGGGGGATAGGCGTTGTAAGTGTTGTCCTTGGGGCGTACATGGTTCTTATGAAAGGGATGCTTGTATAAACTTCAGAGGGGGCTCATTTAATTGGAAATTTAAAGTTCTAGTTCAATTTTTAAGAGTCAAAAAATTTCCGAGGGCAACTAGCCCCCCCCCCCCCACACACCCTTTTTTCCCCTAGCCCATCCGTTAAAATTGTTATAATACCCATTTCATTAAAAATAGTTCAAAGGTCAGATAAGAAAAATTCCTGTGTCGACGGAACCCGCCAGGGCCTGGAGGCAGGCGTTATGAGTAATGCTCTAGGGGCATATATAATTCTTATGGAAGGGATGCTCGTATTAACTTCGGAGAGGGTTCATTTGATTGGAAATTGAAGGTTCTTGTACACTTTTTAAGAGACAAGAGATCGGAGGGCAACTAGCCCCCCCCTCCTCCATGCCCTCAATGCATCAGATAAAAATTTTGAGATAGACATTTTGTTAAAAATAGTTCAAAGTTCTGATAACAAAAAACTCCGGTGTCAACACAGCCCCCCAGGGCCCGAGGGTAGGCGTTGTAAGTTATGCCCTGGGGGCATATATAGTTGATTGGAAATTGATTCCTAGAGGAATCTGAAAGTTGCAATTCACTTTTTAAGAGTCAAAAGTGATTTGAGGGCAGCTAGCCTCCCCCCACACTCCATTTATTTTTTTTCCCAGAGGCACTTCATATAGAAGGGGTTGTCGTATAAACTTCAAAGGGGGCTCATTCGATTGGAGATCGAGAGTTCTAGTGCCCTTTTTAAAAGTCAAAAGTGATCAGAGGGCAACTGCCCTCTCCAATTTGAGGTAGCCAATTTATTAAAAATAGTTCAAAGATCATATAACAAAAAACTCCATATAACTACGGAGTCATATAACTACGATCATTAAACTACGTATGGTCATTCCGTTAAAAATAGTTCAAAGGTCAGACAAGAAAACTCCTGTGTCTACACCCCCCCCCCAAGGCCAGGGCAGGCGTTGTAAGCATTCCTCTGGGGGCAAATATGGTTCTTATGGAAGGTATGCTCGTATAAACTTCAGAGAAGGTTCATTTGAATGAAAATTAAAAGTTGTAGTTCATCTTCTCAGAGTGAAAAAAGATCCGAGGGCAACTAGCCCTTCCCGCCCCCCACACCTTTGGGTGAATCGAATGGACAAACCCATCCGATAAAAATTTCAAGTGACCATTTGGTTAAAAATAGTTCAACCATCAGATATTAAAACTCCAGGATCGACACAACCCCCCAGGGCCCAGGAATAGGCGTTGTATGTAAGTTATACTCTGGGGATATATATGGTTCTTATAGATGGGGTACTCGTATATACTTCAGAGAGGGCTCATTTGATTAAAAATAGAAAGTTCTAGTTCACTTTTAAAGAGTCAAAAGGGACCTAAGCTTAATCTAGTCCCCACACACCCTTTTTACCCAAACCCATCCGATAAAAATTTTGAGACAGCAATTTTGTTAAAAATAGTTCAAACATCAGATAATAAAAAGTCCGAGGTTGACGCAAACCCATTTTTTACTTTGGTATTGTTACTTTGATATCAGTTTTGATACTTTGATGAATATTTGATTTTTTTTTTAAAGTTTGATTTTAAAATAAGGAATTTTTAAAAACTTGAAATTTTTTGCAATCAAAAACGAAACAAAATTAATTAAAAAAACTTTCCGAAAAATAAGTTTTTCAAAGAAAAGTAAAGGCCATCTTAAACTTAAGCTCAGCTGATGCAAATACTTTTTAAAATTCAAACTCAAAACGACCAGAAATTACTATTAAAGAATAAATGAAACCCAAAACGAACAGAAATTAAATAAACAATCATAGCAAAAACATACAATAAGTAATAACATAAATAAATAAATAGATCTTAAAGCGAGTAATGCTTAGATTGAATATGTAAATCAAACTTAAAACGAGAAAAAAATTTTCCTATTGAAGTATAAATGAACCTTAAAACGAACAGAAATTAAATAAACAATCAATACAAACAAACATACAATAGATATTAATGTAAATTAATAAATAAGTCTTAAAACGAGTGAAACTTAAACTGAATGTGCAAATCAAGCTTGAAACGAACAAAAATCACCACAAACAAGAGTTTGGGTATGACCTCCTTCTCTCACTGTAAAAGTCTAAAACCTACTGCGTCATTGGCGCTTTACTGAAAACTATATGCGTCTTCAACAGTCTTGGAAAGTACAAACAACATCAAATTGAATATTTGATGTATAATGATATTAATTGTTGAAAAAATCCATCAGTTCAGGAATTTATTTCACTGTAATTGTATTTTTATTTTCAATGCTGTAAGAACTGGAAAAAAAAATACTTGTAATATAATCCGTTTTCAGTTAGGCACCAATGACGCAGTAGAATTTGGTTTTTATTTACAGTTAGGAAAGGAGGCAGTATCCAAACACTTGTTTGTAGGGAAACTAAAATAGTCTTTAACAACTTTAAAAAGAGCTAATAAATTAATCTGAATATTTGATGTATAATGATATTAATTGCTGAAAGCTCATCAGTTCAAAATGTTACTATAATTTTAATGTTTATTTTCAATATTAAGTACAAAAGAAAATATTTGTCATAAAATTGGTTTTTAGTAAAGCGCCAATGACGCAGTAGGTTTTAGACTTTTACAGTGAGAGAAGGAGGTCATACCCAAACTCTTGTTTGTGGTAATTTTTGTTCGTTTCAAGCTTGATTTGCATATTCAATTTAAGTTTCATTCGTTTTAAGATTTATTTATTAATTTACATTAATATCTAGTGTATGTGTGGTTGCATTGATTGTTTATTTAATTTCTGTTCGTTTTAAGTTTCATTTATACTTCAATAGGAAAATATTTTTTTTTCGTTTTAAGCTTGATTTTCATATTCAATCTAAGCATTACTCGCTTTAAGATCTATTTATTCATTTATATTATTACTTGTTGTATGTTTTTTGCTATGATTGTTTATTTAATTTCTGTTCGTTTTGGGTTTCATTTATTCTTTAATAGTAATTTCTGGTCGTTTTGAGTTTGAATTTTAAAAGGTATTTGTATCAGCTGAGCTTAATTTTAAATGGCCTTTACTTTTCTTTGAAAAACTTATTTTTCAGAAAGTTTTTTTTTAAATTAATCAAACAGTTCGTGGTAACGAACTGTAAGTAAGGAGCGACCCGGCTCAATGGTAACCGAAACTCTAAAAAACGGATACCAATAGATACATCAAAAGAATCAGATTTTAATTCTGATTTCAAATACATAAGTTCATCAAGTTTAATCTTACCGATCAAAAGTTCAGCGCCTGAGAAAATTTGGCTGATTTTCGAGAAAAGGGGGAAAGACCCCCTAAAAGTTATAGAAACTTTTAGGGGGTCTTTATGAAAATCACACCATCATATTCAGTGTATCAGAGAACCCTACTGTAGAGGTTTCAAGCTCCTATCTACAAAAATGTGGAATTTTGCATTTTTTGCCAGAAGAAAGATCACGGGTGCGTGTTTATTTGTTTGTTTTTTTTTTTTTTCCAGGGGTAATCGTATTGACCCAGTGGTCCTAGAATATCGTAAGAGGGCTCATTGGAACGGAAATTAAAAGTTCTAGTGCCCTTTTTAAGTGACCAAAAAAAATGGAGGGCAACTAGGCCCCCTCCTACTCTCATTTTTTTTTCTCAAAGTCACCCAATTAAAATTTTGAGATAGCCGTTTTGTTTAGCATAGTCGAAAATCTAATAAATATTTTTTTTTACGATGACTTAATCCCCCACAGTTCCCAGGGGAAGGGCTGCAAGTTATGAACTTTGCCCATTGCTTACATATTGTATTGGTTATTGGGAAGTATACAGACATTTTCAGGAAGAATTTTTTTCTGGTGGGGGGGGGAGGGGGGATGGAGGAGGGGGTTTACTCGGGAGATCTTTCCGTGGAGAATGTTTCTTTGGGGTAAGGGACATTTCTATGAAGGGGGCGCCGGATTTCCAAGCATTATTTAAAAAACGATCAGAAATTAAATTAAAAAAAACTAGTTTTTTCAACTGAAAGTAAGAAGCAACATTAGAACTTAAAATGAACAGAAATTATTACGTATATGAGGGGGTTCTCCCCCAAGTCAATACCTCGCTCTTTACGCTACAGTTTTTTTAGTGCTTTCAAAAGAGCTATCTATTCTAATTAAACGGCCTTTGTGATTCAGGGCTGTGTGAATTAAAATTTTTTTTAACTTTTAACGTAAAGAGCGTGGTATTGACTAAGGGGAGAACCCCATCATATACGTAATAACATATACGTAATAAAAAAAAAAACAAACAAAAAAAAAAGCGATACGGCTCAAAAGTAAGCCAAACTTTTAAAAACGGAACTTTGATGTCAATAAATGTATCAAAAGAATGGGCTTATAATGCTGATTCGAAATATATGAATTTTATTAAGTTTAGTATTACTCATCAAAGGCTACGAGCCTGAGAAAACTTACCTGATTTTTTAAAGAGGGGGGAAACATCCCCTAAAAGTGAAAAAATTTTAATGAAAATCACACCGTCAGATTCAGCGTATCAGAAAACCCTACAAGCTCATATCTGCAAAAATCTGCAATTTCGTATTTTTTGCCAGAAGAAAAATATACGAATATAGAAGTTCGTTACGTAAGTTAATTTGTAAATTACGTCAGAACCAAATTTAGAGACAGCCATTTAGCAAAAGAAAAGTAAAATTTTTATGCAAATTTTGTTTACTTATTCAATGACGGCGAGCCAAAATAAAAGCTGCATTAACTAAAAAACGATCAGAAATTAAATAAAAAAAAACAAGTTTTTTAAACTGAAAGTAAGGAGCGCCATTAAAACTTAAAACGAACACAAATTATTCCGTATATGAAAGGGCTGTCCCCTCCTCAACGCCTCGCTCTTTACGCTAAAGTTTTTTATTGTTTTAAAAAATAAAGTTGTGAGACAGAGTCAAACTTTAGCGTAAAGAGCGAGGCGTTGAGGAGGGGACAGCCCCTTTCATATACGGAATAATTTCTGTTCGTTTTAAGTTTTAATGGCGCTCCTTACTTTCAGTTTAAAAAACTTGTTTTTTTTTTATTTAATTTATGGTAAAGATCGATGTGGGTATAATGTATTAGTTGTTGTTGTTGTTGATCGATGTGGGTATAATGTATTAATTGTTGTTGTTGTTGTTGTTTAGACCAGGGTACTTCGTATCGAAGGAGTTGTCGTGGGAACTTCGCAAAGGGCTTATTCAATTGAAAATAGAAAGGGCTGATGCCCTTTTTAATAGTCGAAAGTGATTGGAGGGCAACTAACCCCCCTTCCACTCCCACCCTCCCATTATGTTTAAAAAACTAAATGTTGCCTTAAGATTAAATCAAAATACACTGTGATAATGCTAATCAAACAGTTCGTGGTAACGAAAAAGTAAGGAGCGACCCGGCTCAATGGTAACCGATACTCTAAAAAATGGAATTTTGATACCAATAGATACATCAAAAGAATCAGATTTTAAATATATAAGTTTCATCAAGTTTAATTTTACCTATCAAAAGTTACGCGCCTGAGAAAATTTGGCTGATTTTCGAAAAAAGGGGGAAAGAACTCCTAAAAGCTATAGAACCTTAATGAAAATCACACCATCATATTCAGCGTATCAGAGAACCCTACTGTAGAGGTTTCAAGCTCCTATCT
The DNA here is from genome assembly GCA_027921565.1 of Artemia sinica. NCBI lineage: Eukaryota > Metazoa > Arthropoda > Branchiopoda > Anostraca > Artemiidae > Artemia > Artemia sinica. The sequence continues at coordinate 60,157,631 of CM051260.1, read as the reverse complement.
ACAAAAATGTGGAATTTTTCATTTTTTGCCAGAAGAAAGATCATGGATACGTGTTTATTTGTTTGTTTTTTTCCAGGGGTGATCGAATCGACCCAGTGGTCCTAGAATATTGTGGGAGGGCTCATTGGAACGGAAATTAAAAGTTCTATTGCCCTTTTTAAGTGACCAAAAAAATGGAGGGCAACTAGGCCCCCTCCCACGCTCATTTTTTTTCCCAAAGTCATCTGATCAAAATTTTGAGATAGCCATTTTGTTCAGCTTGGTCGAAAATATTATAACTATGTCTTTCAGGATGACTTAATCCCTCGAAGCCCCCAGGAGGAGGGCTGAAAGTTATGAACTTTACCCAATGTTAACATATAGTATTGGTTAGACCCCGGCGCCGCGCCGATGAGGGAAGACCGGCGGCGGCGGGGCAAAAAACAGCACGCCGCGCCGCGCCGCCAGTAAGACTTCCGGCGGCGCGCCGCCGGTAAGATGTCGGCGACGCGCCGCCGGCGCGATCAATGTTGACCGCAAACATTAATGTTTTTCATCAGTCTTTCTCAAATCACAGCTTCAATTTACAACAGATTCGAGCCTATTCATGAGTTCAAAAAATCACAAGTCGCTGGCTGGAAACTGGTCTTCTTCGTTATTCATCAAGAGAAGTAGAAATCTGGTAGAAACGAAATGGCTGTGGCGTTTCAGAACCCTTGCATAATACGAGTAGTTGAAGTATCTATTAGCTATGTATTCTTAGCATAAATAATTATCAAAATTAGTAGTTTTTTTCATCGAGCATTACTGCATATAAAACTTCAAATACCGTATCACAAAATTCGTCAGTTATCTGGGTTAAAAACTTTGAATATAACTTTGAACTTAGAAGCTTAATTTTTTCATAATGCCCTTTGCCTATATCTGTTATGTCACATTTAAAACAGTTGAAATGGGCGACTTTGATATTGATTGTTGTTTTTGTTTGCTCTTTTGGATTCCTAAGAAGCCTTCTTGTATTAAAAACTAGTTTTTAATTACAATTAAAAAAAATGCGTTTTAAAGTTTTTTTTGGCTTCTTTATAGAATATATGTCATGTAGGCTAAGGCTGAACTGCTGCTTTTTTATCGCTTTTGGCTGCTCTTTTGGATATTATTCATTTTTTCTTTTGGGGATTCATTCCAAATTATAAACTGATAAATACCTAATATCAGTCAAATTATAAACTGTATCTAAAAGGAGTAAATTTATCAAATTGAAAAATACACGATGAACACTTTACATGAGAACACTTCAATTACAATGACACAAAAAACACTTAATAGTTTATTGGCTATGAAGAAAAATGAAGTGCCAGCTATTTTCTTAGGTAAAAAAAATGAAAAGCTCATCCGTTTTAAGTGTAATTAAATGAAACTTAGTACACTTAGGACACTTAGTATCAATTATTGAGTTTAAGCTTTGATTTCCAAATGCTCACAAGAATTACCAAATTTAAGAAAGTCGCAACAATAAGTCACCTGTGGTCAAAATACTTAGACTCCTCTTTGATCCCCACCCAGGCTCAAAGCTTCTGCTATGGTCATTTCCGTGGAAATCTCCAAAGAGTTTCTTTTTAAAATAGCTTTCAAGCGTAGTTAGGGGTATTTAGACTTTTTTGCTTTTCTTCAAAGCTTTGAAAAAAGTGTTATAATATTCCAAATGTTACATTTGTGCATATTTTTGGTAATCATTTGTGGGGTGATCGAATTTTCTAAACCACTGTAGATAAGTAAGAACGTTGCAACATCTAGTACCCTGAGGTCATAAGACTGTCAAAGACTCCTCCTTGAACCTCCCAAATTGAAAGCTTTTATTATGACCTGGCCTTTTAGTGTAACTTGGGCACTGGACCAAGGGCGCCATTGTTACTCGAGCGCAACGTTAGGTGGGGATGTCGATATCGCTTTCGTCACACCAATTCGTTTTAGTGTGAATCTGCCTGGTACATATGAATGAATGTTTTCAAAGAAAACCCGTTTCATCAATAGGAAAAAAAAAACAGATTGGACACATATGTCCCTTTCCCTTTGGACGATAAAACCATGCAAGTGCTGTATCAAGTATAACTCAAGAAAATCTTGTTAATTTTGTCAACTTTTCAACTTTTTGGCTCCCCGCTTTCAATGAAAAAATCAAGGTACTATCACTTAAATATAATAACTCCCTATGTCCCCCTTCTGGATACCACCTTGATAAAATACCGTCTCAGCTTTCATTAAAAAGATAATTTACTGAATAATTAACAAGGTCACTATATGGTTCAAACAAACACGCAAAATAACGTTAAACAGCTTAGTGTTCCTTGAAAAAAAATTTAGGGTATGAGTAAAGGGGCACAAAGACAACAACGAAAATGTCGAAATTATTCAGATATACCTCAAATTATTGGAAAACTGAGTGATAGATTCGCCATGGCATTCCATAAGATCCAAAGAATCAAATTAAAAGGGAGCACACACAAAAGCCAAATAAGGCCAGTAGCCTATGAGAAATCGCAAAATACCCAAGACAATGAACAAGTCCTAATGGGGGGCCCTGGGTCTATCAAAATATTTCAATGGTTTCCCAGGGAATTTGATATCATTTTCTTCTGTCTCCACTTTAAATGAAAAAAAATAATTATCTTTTTGGCATCCCTGCTTTCAATAAAAAAAGAGGTATTATCATTTAAAAATGATAGCCCCCTATCCCCCTCCCCTATAGGCAATAATTTACAATTTATTTATGAATCATATTTTTTGGGGTAACTTCCGGTTCAATCTTTAATTCCCCAACCTTGTAAATAGCTTAGTCTATAGCTAAATTTTGTCTCAACCGAAGGCTGTTTTTTTTTTTTTTTTTTTTTTTGGGGGGGGGGGGGGGGGGGGGGGTAAAAATGTTCCAGAAAGAAGATTGTATTTTCTATCAGGTGTTCAATAATTGAGTATTAAACATTATCTAAAAACAGCAAAAAAAAAAAATCTGCAAACTTACAATTAAGCTGCAGAAACAATCTGTCGGCTGTCAATTTCAAAATCCAACAAAAGGCTGAAGCTGTATAGTAGTGAATGCGTTCTATAATTCTATTCAACTTGAAAATAAAATTCTTGACTATGAATGATGTAAGAAATAGCGATTGGGAAACTGCATTCGAAATGATTTAAACTCATTTCATAAAGACGATACTTTTTTTTGTCAACATATGAAGAACTGTGTATTTTGCAATATTTGCAATAGCATATTGCATCTGTCTGGTTTTTATGCAAAGTAACAAAAGAGACGAAAATTCATGAACAAGAGAGCATTCGAGTCCTTTTCCTGGTCGGCAAAAAGGCTCAAAGACAAAGGTATCAGACTTCACACGGACTTGAGTAAACAAACTCGAAGAGGGCGACTTCCAGGGGTTCCTTACGCTTTCAATATTAGTTACATTTTCCCAGTACATCCAACTTATTCGCACAATTTGTCGAATGTCCACCTCTCAAGCTAACGCTTTCAAATTATACACACCAAATAAATCATTTCAAGAGCTAAAGCTTCACTAAATCAAAGTCCAAACTGACCGCTTTTGAACAAAAGGGAGCGTTAACCCCCTCAGCATAATTTATGCGCCCACATCCGTTTGATTCCAAGTATTTTAGGCTCTTTGTCGGGTGATAAGCAATTTGAAACGTTGGTATGTAAAGTATTCGAAGGGACTGCACTCAGCAAATGTTTTTTATAAAAATATGCTGCAACCGCTTCAATAGAATATTTTTCGCTGCATTTTTAAGCACCAATTACGACAATATTGACTGCAGCGATCTTGCAGGCAAACCCAAAATAGGTTTTTGAGTTTTTTGGGGATTTCAGGAAAAATAGGTGTCGGCTTTAGAATTTTGCTAAATCAAAATGTTCCCCTGATTCTATTCTATAAGAAAAGACTGAGACCGCCTAACTGCCTCACCTATTAATGTCAGTCAAACTCAAAAACGTTTACTATGGGAGAGATAGGAAGGTCGCTTCAAGTATGGTCGCCCCTTAAGTGAGTGGCGTATAATACATAAGTATCAAAATTACTTCTCCCTACGGAAAATAAAAAAACGAAACTCAAATAAAATTCTCAAATTTTCCTGATTTTCCATGGGGGGGATTTTCAGCGGGGGCGGGTGGTATTTCTAGGGGTTTTTTCCCTCGAGGGAGGAGGGGTATTTTCCGGGAGGCGTGTTTTCCACAGGGGGTATTTTCGTGGGGGGGGGGGGGTCACCGGGTGGGTGGGTTTTCTAAACACCTAGAACCATTGTTTACGTACCGTATAGTATTTTGTTATTGGGAAGTATGAATAAGTTTTTCGGCGGGGGGGATTTCTACTGGTGGAATTTTTCATGGGGAGGGAAGTTTCCAGAGGGAAATTTGCTAGAATTCCTATACGAAATTCTTGTGTCTTGCTTTCTCATTGCCTAGTCAATTTTACGTATGGAGATGGTAATCGTCAATCTTATGGTAATCAATTTTACGTATGGGTAATCGTCCACGGTAAATTTTCATCAGGATTGAATTGTCTAGAGAATAAATCTCTGGGGATGAGAGATTTTTCAGTGGAGGAGCAGCCATATTTCCTGGAATTATTTAAAAAAAACAATCAGAAGTTAAATAAAGAAAACAAGTTTTTTCAACTGAAAGTAAGGAGGAACATTAAAACTTAAAACGAACAGAAATTATTCCATATATGAAAGGGGCTGTACCCTCATCCACGCCCCGCTCTTCGCACTAAAGATTGCCTCTTTGTCACAACTCTACTTTTTAAAGTAATAAAAAATTTTAGCGTAAAGAGCGGGCCGTTGATGAGGGGACAGCCCCTTTCATATATGGAATAATTTCTGTTCGTTTTAAGTTTTAATGTTGCTCCTTACTTTCATTTGAAAAAGCTTGTTTTTTTATATTTAATATATGAAAGAACTACCTGTATTCTAGGTCAATCCATAGAGTTATCTTTTATCATTCTTATACCAATCATTATGGATAAATAAATATATAAAAATACCAGTTAGGGTTAGTTCTTTTCTAGAATATTAAACATTACCAGATGCAAGAATACTTAGTATTTTGAACTCAGGAACTAAGACAAAATTAAACTCGTAATGCCGTCTGAAAAAAAGTAAATCCAAAATTTAGCAATGTTGAGAATTTTTTAACCAGGTACGTAAGCAAGCCCTCAGGCCCAGCCCTCTGAAAACCTAATTTTCCCGAACTTCTTAAAACTCCTTATTTCAAATTACTAAATAAAATTTGTTTTTTTTTCTAAAAAAAAGTGGAGGTCCCTTTTCGGGGCCCTCTACACTCGAAAAGATTTCCTACATTGTGTCAGATTTAAACTAATAATTTTCTAATAAGAAAAAGAATAGACTATCAGTTCGAACTTGTTTCAACTTTAGTTAAGACGCATATTACATACATGTTTTATTAATATTTTCAATACAATATTTGCCTTTCGAGTTCTAGAAAATTAATTACGCGTTATTTGAGGTACCCTTCATGCATCCCTTAATCCCAGAATGGAAGGACATCTATGCCGCAGCTCATTTCCGGGATGAGTGGAGGCTGTTAACGGACGCCCTGTGTGCCTCTGGAGGTACAGGAGGAGCTAAGGTCTAAGGTAAGGTATTTGAGGTACCCGTTGAAGCAACTTTAAATCAATCAATGTCAATAAGCTATATAAAAAAAGTTGTTTTGGTATAATTAGGGCTATAATGGAAGAACGATACTTGTTAAGAATCCAGAAACACGCGAGAAATGTAGTTTCGTTAATGCTAATGAAATAAAACAAAATAGGATGAAAAGAGCAAATCTGGGCTATATATTTGCACATTAGGGTGGTGGGTGGGGGTAAAGCATAGCATATATTAAATACGTAACCTAACCTAAGTACCCTTTTTTTGCCCCTTCACCCCAAAAACTAAGGTTTAAATCTTTGTTACGGAGTGAGCAACACCTCACAAGGCAGCAGACAAGGTAGCAAAAACCTGTTTATCATTAGGATTTCATTAGATTCTCGATGTAGTCTTCTCGCGTGTTTCTGGATTCTTAACAAGTACCGGAAGAACAGTTTAGATGGTAAGGTCACGTTTTAAAGGCAATACATTTCCAAAAATCGTATTTTTTGGCCATCCAGAAAGGTTCAATTTTTTTTTTCTCAAACAATAAAATTTGTTAAAGTCAATTTGAATAAGTCTATTCTGAATGCATTTAAGGTTTTTATGGAAGGGATGATTGCTTAACTTTAGAAGAGGCTCAGTCTTTCTACCTGAAAAAGACTATGTCAATATTAAACGAACAAAAATTAATTAGAAAAAGCTTTTTCCACAAAATAAGTTTTTCAAGAAAAAGTAAAGAACTCTGTTAAACCAAAATGAAAAAAAACAATAGAATCAAATAATCTACCAAGCATACAACTACCACAAATCAATATAAATAAATAGCCTAAACGACACCGTAAACAAATAGAAATTAAAATAAATAACAGAGCCAAACTTAAAACGAGCAGAAATTAATATGAGTAGTGTTCTAAACCCCATATTTTATAAAAGCCAGAATATAATTTGTCCTTTACTGAAAAAAATAATTTTAAATGTTTTCAATTTTATAGCTTTTCAGTCTTCAAAAATTAATTAAGATTTTAAGGAATAAATATCAGCATATGTATATTAAACTGACAATGCACGTTTTTTTTTTCAGTAAATTCATTTGAATTTTCTCATTTTTGAATTTGTTTGTGATATAATGCACAAGTACCATTATATCTTACCCACAGCTATGGACTGTACAGGAAAATACTACAGGAAACAAGTCAAACGGGTATTTGCAATGGATAAAAATGGATTGCAAAGCGTGATTTCTTATTGCGTTTACAATATTTAAACAGTTGTTTTTTGAGTTTTAAGGGGGAAACAGGTACCTAGGTTAGGTTGCGTATTTAATATATGCTATGATTTACCACTCCCCCCCCCCCCCCCCCCTAATGTGCAAATATATAGCCCAGATTTGTTTCTAAATTATTATAGTTTCATCCTATTTTATTTCATTAGCATTAACCAAGCTTGACTTCTTTCGCGGGTAAGATATAATGCATAAGAACCCAATAATCTAAAATAAAGTGGCAAGAAAAAAACTTACAAAATGACAGTTTATTCAGATAATTCACAAAAAGACGATTACTTTTTCGGCTGATTTTTGTTACTGAAATAAAAATCCACTCCACGCTGATTGCCCACTCCCTTCTTTTGTTGGTTTTTATAAAAACTAGAGGGGTTAACCCTTCCAAGTTGGCGACTCCATTCGGGAGCAATCACCATTGGTTTTGGATAGCCAGTATCAACAAAATCATTACCAGTTAAGGTCCACGGCGTATGAACTTTTCCATTCTTTATTGGGGCTAATTCAGGCACCCATAGACGAACAAAATTCTCCGTCAGGATCATAATCAAGTCCTTGTTTAATCATATTAAATTTTCTATTTTCTCTTGGATCGTTGCCAATTCCAGCAGCGTAGTTCCAATTTCCATAGTTACTACACACGTCATGATCAATTAATTGAGATTCAAACCATTCAGCACCTAGTCGCCAGTCAATGCCGAGGTCCTTGACAAGAAAAGAAGCAACGTTTTGTCGACCTCGATTACTCATCCAGCCAGTTAATGCAAGTTCACGCATATTAGCATCAACAAAAGGGACCCCTGTTTTACCATCCTTCCACAGATCAAACTTTTTCATATCCTGTTTCCACTCAATATGTTTACCCATAATACCTGAGGGGTAGAACATTTTATCGCCGTATTTTAATGCAACGTAACGAAAATAATCACGCCAAATAAGTTCAAAAATCACCCAATAAGTGGATTGATTAGAAACACGTTTGTGCTCATATTTTTTCACTTCGCCATACACAAATCTGGGCGAAAGACATCCTGCACTAAGCCAGGCGCTGAATTTTGTCGAATAATCATCCCCAATCAATCCATTTCTCGTTTCTTTATACTTAGCCACTTTATCACTTTCCCATAAGAAGTAATTAACCCGTTTTAGAGCGGAAGTTTCACCCCCTTTCCAAGGGAAGGCACTTTTTGGATGGGGAATGAAATCACTAATTCCTAAATCTTTGGAAGAAGGGACATCGCCCAAATCAATATTAACATTCGGGAATGGTTTTAGTGTGTCAGGCATCTTAACTGTGGAGCGCACTTCACACTGAGCTTCTACTGATTTACGAAAACCGGTATACGTATCCGGTACATGTGAGACTTTGAAGGGTATATCTTCTTTGTTATATATAAGTAGCATTCCAAATTGTGTGCACTTCAACATTTTCAGCTTTACAAATTTTCTTCAATGCCTTTTCCACATCAATCTCTTCTTTCGTTATTTCTTCTTGAAACACGAGAAATAATTTGTGATCATTTTTAAGCATTTTGAATAAATCCTGAATCACATTCTCAGGTGTTTCTTTCTTAATTAACAAATTTGAATTTCTTGCCAGAAGATTTGACCTTAAATCACACACAGATTCAAGCAAGAATTTAGCCCTTTGTGGTCCTGTTTTGGGAAATCCGAAATGCCATGTATCTTGGAAGTGTCTAGGGTCGAAACAGTATAAGGGGAGGATAAGGTCACAGTTGAGGTGAGACCACTGTAAACAATAATTGTCATGGACCCTCAAATCATTGCGAAAAAGATATATGGCTAATCTTTTAGCCATAGTTTTGACACATACAAATCTTATTGTCCACTTTAACTCACTAAATCCACTGATGAACTAATTTAACTTACTTGAGAATGTTATAGAACAACAATAGTTACGTAATTGCCGCTATTACCACCTAGCATTCAGTTTGACAGATGGCGATGTAGATTCAGCTTGGATTTCATAGATAGTATTTAGAAATATAGACTAGGATCTTGTAAATTATTCAGAAACCCTCAAGATTTTTTATCTGTGAAAACCGGTCTCTTAGCCACAAATACAAATGACAAGTGACATAATGCATTGGACTTATATAATTTGGGCTATATATTTGCACATTAGAGGGGGGAAGGTAAAGTATAGCGGGTCTGCATGCAAAATGTGTCAGCTATAATTATTCTGCACATTATGAAGTAAGAATTATTTTCTAACTTCGCGATGTTCAAATACTTTACCCCCCCCCCCTAATATGCAAATATATACCCCAAATAATATGTCCAGTGCATTCTGTCTAACTAAATAAGTCCTGTGGGTATGAAATATAAAACCGATTTTAACTGATTCTTGAGCGTGTTCGAGTAATGAACAAGTACCATAGAATATGCTTTTAGGTATATTTACCCTCTGAAGGAAGCGTTTTTGCAACAAGCTTGTGGCTGTAACTTGCACCATAACGACTAGATACTTGTTTCATTAGTCTCAAATCTAGCCATTCACCGATCCATAAATATGGTATTGCCAATACCTTTTCTTAGAAAAGGATATAAAGTTGTTTAAAAATGGGAAAACTTCTTATTTCAACGATTTTCAAGTATTTTTTATCTAAAAAAAACTATATACCAAATTTCAATTTGGTAAACGAATAAAACTAAATCTCAGCTAAGTAGTGATAGGGAAATTTTCAACTATTGTTGATACTTTAAAATTACAGGAGAGCAGAAAAATAACATAACAAAACTCTTGCACGGATCATAAAACATAAATATTATTAGCCTGAACGCTTACTTGTTAGGAATGAAGTATCAGCAGCTACGTAAAGTAAACTCCCCTATTGCATTAAATGAATTTAAAAAAAAAGGCAACACGATAAAAGTTATGTCTTTCACGGAGAATAACATAGTTTTATTAAAAAAAAAAAAAAAAAAAAAAAAAAAAAAAAAAATGGTTTCTATGCATAGTTACTGATTTCCATAATAATGGTTAAACTCCCAAGTAGGGCATGACTGAATGAGCACTTAAAATAATACTGAACTTCAAAAATAAAACGTTTAAGTGTTAATATAAATTCAACAAAAAGATTGGGCTTCCCATACAATTGTGCCTACAAAAATTTGAAGTCATAGCCATCTTCTCCGAAAAAAAAAAAAAAAAAAAAAAACAAATCCAGCGTACATAGCTGCAACGTAAGCCTATTCTTTTTTTTAATTCCATAAGGATGTTAATTAAGTTTTGAATGCTAATAAAGTAAAGTTATCTTAATTATTAAACAGAAAATACTTGTTATTTCAAAACAAAAGCGTTTTTGGCTAAAAAATGCTCAGTATAGACATGAGCTAAACTAAGTATTTCCTTCTCTTAAAAACCTTATATTTTATTCACTAGTTTTATATTAAAAAAAATTCTGGAAGCTTACAATAAGAGATGTTTATCAGACGTATTTTCAAAGAATTAGCCTTAGACGATAATATTGAACAAGAAAAAACGGTTACATGTACCGTTTGAATTGTAATCATTAAGGTATCTAAACCACAATTCATTTTTTTTAAATAGAATTAATGTTGTTTTTCTGGAACTTTTTTTCTTTCCGTTTTTGAAAATCAAACAAACATAAAATGGATTTCGAATATAAAGTGTTAGAAATGTCATTTTTAAAGATGCTATTCAAGTCCAGGTGAGGCATGCAACTACTTGTAAAGGATTCATTTTTTTTGCCTGCATGATACTCAGAAATGAATTTTGCTATTAAAGGATCAGCTTCAACAATCGAAAAGATGCTATATACATGAATTGTGTTTAGTCCCTTACAGGATGCAGTGTCTAGGCATCGCTGCGATGTACAATTTTTTTTTTTTTTTTTTTTTTAATAAAGCCAGTTATAACTTTAATTTTTCAGACTAAACTTGGTAGCCTACAGTTGTAAACCCTGCACACTCTATTTACTGGTTTAACTCCATTTCCTATATTCTATTTGGTTCTCAAAGCACCTAGTAATTTTATGTTTCTTCAAAGGTAACACAGATTTTCTCCTGGTACATAGAAACAGTTAGAAAATAGAGCTTCTGATATAAAATTCATTTTGCCCAATCCTTAATACATAAGAAATTTTCCTCCTACAAAAAAGTGCGAAATTAAATTGCACTTTCTTTCTTTGACATCAAGATAGTGTAAACAAGCCTCTGTAGCATACGCTGATTTGATGATGCTGATAAAGAATGACTTAGAATTCTAAAGTTATACGGAAACTAGACTTTACAAAAATTCAACATATTTAACGATACTAATTTAGTAACGTTTAATTAAAAAAAAAATAATCTTAAATAACGAACCTGACTCAAAATACCCCCAAAAAGCTGCTATTGTAATTTGGACTTGAAAGCCCAAACATTGTTTTGTTCTAAAATTTAGAACGCGTTCTATTGAAAAATACACGTTTCACTTGTAAGTTCTTAAAAAAAGAAACTGGAGGCTATTTTTCTTTAAGTGAAAATTTTCCTGTTGTACTTTTAATATATTTAAAATCAATTTCATATCACCAACGAATTTAGCTGAATATCCCAGAAAACCTTATTCTTAACATGCTATGAAAAGGGCTGTATCCAGTTTGACCCTCCCCTCCCTTTAAATATTTCCCTTGACGCTAGACAAGTGGCCTTAAACGCTAGACAAAGTGCACGGAAGGAAAACTCCTTCATTCTATTGGTACTCTCCCCACCACCCCCCTAAAAAAAAATCTTGGAATTGCATAACGGTCACTTAAAAAGCGATTATATTCCCGATACATCTCTACAGACACATGTTGTTTTTTCGTTTGGAGGGACGGAAGGAGAGCGGTCAAAACTACTTGAAAATACATGGAAACCTTGAGATTTCGATTGGAGGTGGCCCCTCTCTGAACAGGTAACATCATCTCTATGATCAAATATATTTAACTTCACAAACCCAATTGTTCTGAGGTTCTGAAACAGTGTCCCTCTTCTCGTATAGTTTTTTTTTGTAATCTTATTATAGCATAATAAAATTAAGGTCCCAAAAGCGCTGAATTTTTACATGGGGATCCCCAAAACCCTTTGTATTACCACTATAGTTAAGTGAAAAAGAAATCCTGAAATAGCTCAATACGTTATTTGGAAGTTTCTCTACTGATTGAATTTCATGGTTCGTTCAGACGCATGGGGAAAACCGATGAGAAAAACTGTTCAGATAATAGATGCAAATTTTTTCCTAAAAACCAGAGATAAAACCCACCTGTACGCGCCAAGTGTTTTTCTTGCCAAGCATCTTCCTCTGTCGTGTTAGTTTCACAAAAAACATTACTTCTGGTGGATAAAAACTAATGGTTCAGGATAAGAACCACCAAATATAGAACTTTTGCGTGCTTAAAGTTGACGTGCTTTCCGCTTTCAAAAATGCTTGCTCGTTTTTGCTCAGACACACGAAGAACCTATCGATACCATATGGAAACTGAAAATTCCTAGCCCAAAAATCGATCGGTTTCCCCATGATATCAATCGGTTTTTGAGCGTTCCCCCATGCGTGTTGGCGAGCTATCAGCAAGGAATCTCCGATCGAAACACATTTTAGGGACTGGAATTCGAATGTATACCACGTTTTTAGTGATCATACCCATAAGAATAACGGCTCTTGAGAAATGGTTGGGACATACATAACAAGAAAAAAAAAATTCTGCAATCAATAATTTTTTGTATTTCGATCCAGAGCAATAGCAAGAAAACTGTTAGTGAGTACATTTTAGATAGAGGAATCCCCAGGGTATCTTCAAAAGAAAATACAGCTTGATTTGAGATTCATGGAACTGACAAAACGAAGCTCTAGACACCCATATGGTTAATACCCACACATTTCCTTTTTAATTTGACTAGGCTAGTGAGCATATGCTGTTTGTTTCAGGTAAATGCCCAGGGAAAGATTTTATTTTGCACCCCCCCCCCCCCCCCCAAAATTCTGGATACCACCATGACATCTAAATATTGTTTTAATAATGTTGGAGGCAAGGTGGTGTGCTTTTGCGCCATAGGTCTAAAGCCATTTTTATGGTTTTAATTTGAAGACACCATCCCAACAAATATAGATTTCAGACTTGTACCAACACTTCAGACGTTGTACTTCTGTAATACAATATGAAAGTGAAAAGAAAGCAAGGTTATATATCATCATAAATTCACATTTGATTGTGAATTGTAATTATAGTACATTTCATGGCCCTTTAGCTATGAGATTTGCCTGCTCCTTCTTTTTAAGAAGATTATGTGCAATAGAATTTACTATACACGGATAGACAGGGAGTATTATGGTAAGGTCAAGAATACAGTATTTAACTCTACAGTCCCTACCAGTGGTGCTGATCTCTGTTTCATGGCCCTTTGGCCATGACGTGCCCCCTTCCTGTTTACTTTCCCCAGATTTCTCTAGATACCCAATTAGGACTGGGTCAACTATGGCTAAACATAGAGTCATGCCAGTGACCCTAATTCCAAACCAAACAACCAGCAGCACCAGGTCTTGAACCACTTCCCTCACAGACCAAGGATTTTAAAATCCCTACAAAGGAGTAAAGCCTTCCTGTATGTTTACCCTCTCAGAAACCATCATCAAGGTCAGAAATTTGAAAAAATCCTGCCTCCTAGGAGTTCAAAGATCTGGTCCTACACGACCGTGGCATCATTTTCAAATTTTCTTAGTGGAATATGCCCTTAAAACCAATATTTGATCAGAAGGATATTGAGAGGATAATTTTACCTCCATGAACACTATAATTTGAGCTTTCTTTATTTTGAATTCATCAATCAATACATCAGAGCCAAAAACACCATACATTTATTTAAAAACCATGAAACTTCCTATATTATTCTGACTTGGATTTAGACTTTGACCTAAGTTAAATGCTGCAGTAACAAGAATCTATACAAGAAACCATGAAAATTCCCATAATGTATTCTGATTATGGATTTAGACTTTGACCTAAGTTAATATTATGCAGTAACAAGAATCTATATATATTTTTTTGTCTTTATTTTCTCATAGTTGGTACAAAACTATGCTGCAGCTTCTTCAGCTTTGGTTGTTCGGGTGTAGATCTGCTGAGCAGAATGTTTCACCACACACCTGATCAAACCCTTTGCAGCCATATCTTCTAAAGCGTGGCGGGCCAAAGAGCCTCTGATCTTCATTCTTTCAGAGACAATAGCAGGTGTGATCAGCTTGTACGAAGGGACTTCTTTCAAAAGTTTATCATAGGTAGCCTGGTCAAAGAGGACAAGATTGTTGAGTTTGTCCCTGACTTTTCCTTTAGACCACTTCTTCTTCTTGGCCTTGCCACCTCCTCCCTCCTTCTTCTTTGCTGGTGCTGATTTAGATGGGGTCTTGGAAGACTTGGTATCCTTTTTGGGCGCCATCTATGAATATAAAGCATATTTTAAAAACAATTGGAAGCACAATGACCCAACCAAGAACATGGTACCCTCATTTACACACAAAATGTATAACTAACAATGGAATTTGCATTCAAACCCTGAGAGGTTTATGTGTTCCATTTATACCTTTTACATCTTCACACATTAAAGAAAAAGTCAAATGCACAGCATATTATTTTAAATCGGTTCTAGGCATTTAACCCCTTCCGGAAAACCCCCCCCCCCCCCCTATGGAAAGTAAGGCTTTCCAAATTTGAGAATTTTATTTTGTTAATTTCTGTAGGGGGACAGAATTTTGGTATTATGCGCCACACACTCAAGTTTACACTGTGTAAAATTCGAAAACACGCCGTATTTTTTCGTTAGTTCCTTTGTTACTTTAGAAATAAATGTGGGTTATAGATTTGCACATTAGGGGGGGGGGGGGGGGGGGGGGGGGTAAAGTATAGCAGGTCTGCATGCAAAATGTGTTTGGTACAATTATTCTGCATATTAGATAGATAGATAAATAAGTGTATTTTAAAGCAAAATATACAGCCATGAGCACTGTAAATAACATAAATGAATATAGTGAAGGAGGGGGGGGGGTGTTTAACCCCCGAAAAATACCCCCCCCCCTGTGGAAAATAATATTTCTAAATTTGAAACAATTATTTTTTATTTGAGTTTTTTTTTTTAGTTTTGTTGAAAAGTGCTAAGGAACGGGAAAAAGAGGAATTTACACACCAGAAATATCTTAAGAACTTAGAAAAAAACATTTATGTTGAAAAGACTTCCATATGAACTTCTGCAATTTTTGGCAGTAGCAGGTGCCAAATTAAAAAAAAAGGCAAAAACAATCATCAAAATTAAGCTAAAACAATGGCACCAAAAAGTTTAAGAAGGTTTGGCTATCCTTTGAAAGGATAGTTGGCTTTGGGAACCACAGATTCTAAATTGTTTGTTTTTACTGACAGAAGTGTTGTCAACTTCTGAGTTTGTTTTTCTTATCTTCCAAGTCACCACTACCACAAATCACCATTGACAAATAAATGAAACCCAAAACTAACAGAAACTACAAAAGATAGCCTAGTCAAACTCAAAACGAGCAAAAATTAAAAGGAGTATGGGTGACAACACCCATGTCATCTTCAGGCCAGAAAATAATTTGCACTTTCTAATTTGATATACATATTCTGATATCTATTCCTTATAGCTTTAATATTTCTTAATTTTTTAAAGTCAAAAAAGTGAAAACATTTAAAACGTATTTTGTTTTCAGTAAAGTGCATATTATGTTCTGGTGTTGAGGAGGTGTGGGGATTATCAGCCCTACTAATGCTAATTGTTGCTATTTTGAGTCTGAATAGGTTATTTATTGTAATTTCTGTTCGTTTGGGTTCAATTCATTTATTTATGGTGATTTGTGGTAGTTTTACGCTTCAAAAACTATTTTAATTTATTTCTACTCATTTTTGGCTTAACGAGCCTGTTTACTATTCTTTGACAAACTTGTTTTGTGGAAAAAACTTTTTTATATTAATTTCCATTCCTTTTTATTGACATAACCTTTTTCATATAAAAAATATTTTATATCTTTTTATTTTTTTCTATTATACTAAATAGTTTTAACTTTGAAGATTATTTGACTTCATTGCCTCCTCCTCAAGACCTCGCTCTTTACGTTAAAGTTCTCTCTCCATGAAAAGATCTGATACTTGTGAATTATATGCCAATGATGCAAGATTATGATGTGTAAAAACTCAAGAACAAACTGGTTTCTTCGTTACTTTA
The DNA here is from genome assembly GCA_027921565.1 of Artemia sinica. Taxonomy (NCBI): domain Eukaryota; kingdom Metazoa; phylum Arthropoda; class Branchiopoda; order Anostraca; family Artemiidae; genus Artemia; species Artemia sinica. The sequence goes on along the minus strand of CM051260.1, from coordinate 60,141,490 downwards.
GAAACAAATTTGGGCTATAAATTTGCACATTAGGGGGGGGGGGGGGGGGGGGGGGGGGGGGGGGGGGGGTGGGGGGTGGGGGGGGGGGGGGGGGGGGGGGGGGGGGGGGGGGTGGGGGGGGGGGGGGGGAGGGGGGTAAAGTAGGTACAATTATTTTGCATATTATGAAGTAAGAATCGTTTACTGACTTCTAACTATCCAAATACTTTACCCCTCCCCCTTACGTGCAAATATATAGCCCAAATTATATATTTCCCATATAATCTGTCACTAAACTCCTTCCCCATACAAAAAAAAAAAAACTCAAATAAAATTCTGAAATTTTGAAAGCCTTCTTTTCCACAAGGGGGGGGGGGGGGGGGGGGGGGTATTTACCAGGGGGTAAAGTATTTGGACAGTTCAGAAAAAACAATTCTTTATAGGTATATGCCACTAAAAAATTAAAGAAGAATAGCAAGGTATCTGGAAATTTTGAAAAAAAAAAAAAAATCCCAGTAGTAAATGTAATGTTTCATTTAAGTGTTTTTTTCGAAGTATCAAGTGTTTTTTTTTCAATGAACGTTTTTCATAGCATTAAGTAGTATTATTAGGTTAATGTAGTGTTTCATTCAAGGGTTTTATGATGATTGCTCATCAAAGCTTATGTTATTTGTGCCTTTCATTATGTGATTTTACTGTGTTCATTTTACTTTCCAAATTTGAGAATTTTATTTCCATAGGGGAAAGGAATTTTGTTATTTGTGTATTATGTGCCACTCACTCAAGTTTTACATTCTGCATAAGAGGCAATGGGCTGCCCCATCCTCAGTCCCTTAATATTTATGCTAATATTTTAGAACTATATAAAACATTCATTTTTCAAATTAATGGGCCTTGTGTTTCAGGAGTTGTTCTTATAGTTTTGGAGCTAAAGTCAAACTTATCTGTAAAAAGCAAGGTATTTAGGAAAGGGCAGTAGATATTAAGGACAGGGTTGGTTACTCCTCATATAAAGAATAATTTTTGGGTTTATTTGGTTTATTCAGTTTTAATGCTGCTCCTTGGATTCAGTTGTAAAACTAGTTGTTTATATTCAATTTCCAATTGTTTTTTCAAATATTGCCAAGAAAACCACGCTTCCACTCTGTATAATAGTTCCCTCCACAGCCATGCAAAATTCCCCATATAATTTTTTCCTTGCTGAAAATGCTCTACAGACAACTCTCTCTCGAAAATTCTCCTATTTCCATTTAAAAAAAAACTTATTTTTATTGAATATAATTTTTTCTTAAATCATACCATAAAAAAAAACTCCAAGGGAAAATTTAGACCAATTTCCCCCTTGCTCTGTGATGGAATGAAAAGTTGCTCCAGGAAAGAATTTCTACCTTGAAAATTCTTGCCCTTACAGAAAAATCCTCAAAGAAGACACTAAAAAGAAATTTCATTGGAGAAAAGCACAGAAAGCTAAGTTTTAATCTATAGAATTGATTTTTTTTTTGAACTGAAAGTAAAGAGCAACATTATAACTTGAAGCGAACAGAAATTGTTCCATATCTGGAAAGGGGCTGTCCCCTCCTCAACACCTCTATGCTAAATTTCGACTCTGTAGCAACTCTATATTTTAAAATAATAAAAAACTTAAGTGTAACAAGCAAGGCGTTGAGGAGGGTACAGCCCCTTTCATATCCAGAATAATTTCTGTTCGTTTTAAGTTTTAATGTTGCTCCTTACTTTTCACTTAAAAAAAAAAAAAAAAAAAAAAAAAAAAAAAAAAAAAAAACCGTTTTTTTTTTTTTTTAAATTTAATTTCTGAACGTTTTTCAAACTAATGCAGGCTCGAATTTGGCTCACTGTACATAAAAAAAAGAAATAATTGTATGTTCATTTTGGCAGATTTATTCCGTATATGAAGGGTTGCCTCTTCCTTAATACCTTGATCTTTACGCTAAAGCTGTTAGCACTTCTAAAAAAGCTCCCTATTCTAATTAAACGGCCCCCGTGTTTCAGTTTTAGTAAACAGTCAAACTTTAGTGTAAAGGGTAAGGTATTGAGGAGGGGCAGCCCTTCATATAGGGAATAATTTCTGTTTGTTTTTCAAATAATGCCAGTGAATCTGGCTGACCCTCTATGAAACAGAACCCTCCTCCATGGAAATTTTATCCAACATAAAGTGCACCCACCCCTGTCAAATTCCCTTCAGACAATTCCATCTTTGCTGAGAATTCCCTCTGTAAAATTACTTGCGGATGATTCAGCCTAAAAATTATCCTTTGTATTTTCATTTGAATAAGACTTAAATCTCTAATCGGTTTCTTGATCACTCCAGAAATGCCCCCTCCCGTGAAAATTATTTCCCAGAAAATAGCCCCTGGATAATTCCCCCAGAACATCTCTACATGAAAAATTTGGCAAAAAAGAATTAAGACAAAAAAAAAAAAAAAAAAAAAAAAAAAAAAAAAAAAAAAAAAAAAATCATACAGCAATTCTTTCAAATCCCCCAGTGTTAACATTTCCCCTAGAATATCACACTCCCTCCCCATGGAACATTCTATTCATAAAAATCTATCCAAGAACACCCCCCCCCCCAAAAAAAAAAAGATGTTTATACTTCCCAATAACAAATACTACATGTAAACAACAGGCGAATTTCATAATTTACAGGCCTCTCCCCACAGACTGTGGGGGTCATTTTACACATAAAGAAATACTTATTTGATCTTTCTACTATACTGAACAAAAATACTTACCTCAAAATTTTATCCAATAATTTTGGGGAGGAAAATGAGCATGGGAGGGGCCCAGTTGCTCTCCAATCTTTTGGTCACTTAAAAAGGGCACTGGAACCTTTTAATATATGTTCGAATGAGCCCTCTCCCAATGTTTAGGACCACTTGGTCAATACGATCACTCCTGGGAGAAAAACAACAAATAAAAACACGCCTCCATGATTTTTCTTCTGGCAAAAAATATAAAATTCCACCATTTTGCAGAGGGGCTTGAAACCTCTATGGTAGGGTTTCTTTGATATACTGAATCTGATGGTGTGATTTTCATCAAGATTTTTTGACTATGAAGGGGCTTCCATTCCAATTCTTTTGATATATCTACTGGTATCAAAATTCCGTTTTTTAGAGTTTTGGTTAGTATTGAGCTGGCTAGCTCCTTACAATTCTTCACCACAAACTGTTTTATAAGACTGGTTGTATTGGTCATATCTAAATTGTGTACATTTGTCACCAATAAAATGTGTTATGTTTGATCTCCAAGTTTGTCTTAGAACATTATTGGTCATTTTAGGATTAACATAAAAAAATATATTAATGATAGCAAGACCATACCAGGAAGCAGGATTAGGGGATTGACCCCCCCCCCCCAATGTTTCTCCAACACAGAAAGACGTATTAAAAGATGCGTAAATACAGTTTTGATATGTTTTAACGGTTTTCTTATTGCACCCCCCCCCCCAGACAGAATCCTGGATGCAGCCTTGAATGGTAATAAAACTAAAATAAACAAAAACTCAAGGTTTTTTTTTATATACACATCAAAGTGAAGAGAAGTTTAGGTTGGGAATGAAAAATTTAGCTGTTGTAAATGAGTTTATTTACTTGGCGTTTAGGTTAGCAAAGGAGGGTCTGCATGTAGAATTAGTTAAGAAAAAAAAAAAAAAAAAAAAAAAAAAAAGAACAGGGTAATAGAAATGGGTACAAGTAGCCCCTTCAGGTCAGTAGGTCTTGGAGATAGAAAGATATATTGATATATTTTAAGTGAGAGGTTCAATAACTTAAGGTGATTAAAGGTGATTTGAGAATTTTGTTGTTAAGAAGTAGGAGGTTTGTAAAAAATGCTGAAGTATTGCAAAAGAAGGGTCAGTATAGAAAAAGCATAGGTTAATGAGGAAAGCATTGGTAGAGTCTTTGTTAGACAGAAGAATTTGTTTGAGGATGAGGCAGATTAAGGCAATTTGGATTTGTGTGGAATGTTGGGTAAATGAAATATAGTACTGGGTAGGGGTTAGCAAGTAGGAGAGGTATACAAACAGGTATATTCTATTTAGTTGACCAGGAAATTCAGAATTCATGGTGCCAGATGAGAACATCTGACTATCTTGCTTGGTATTCTAGGGTAAAATAGGCATGGAGAGAGGAGGCAATGTTTTAAAAAGTTGTGCTATCTAGGAATCTGTATCACCAGATGCATGTGCTGAATCAAGTTCCTGTGATTCAGCCATTTGGAGGGGGGAGGATCACATCACTGAGTTTCAGCAGTCATTGCAAGGCAAGCTTTGTCAGCAGCTACATCTGCCACAGCTCTCCAGATTTTCAGTAGCAAGTCTTTAGTTTCAAGAAAATGGATTCATCCATACAATGCCTTCCCAAGGCCAGAACAAAATTTGCACTTTACTGAAAAATACAAATGAATGTGCATTGTCAGTTTAATATACATATTTTTAGTATATTGTCAGTTTAATATATTAGTAATCTAAATGTTAATATTATTTGATTTATTAAAGTTATAAAGCAAAAAACATTTATTTTTTTTTTTTTTTTTTTTTTTTTTTTCAGTAAAGTGCAAATTATGTTCTGGCCTTGGGAAGGTATAGGGGTTTTGAGCCCAACTTACGTTAATTTTTTCTTGTTTTGGGTTTCATTTATTTATTGATGCTGATTTGTGGTGGTTTCACGCTTGATAGATTATTTGATTTTATTTTTGCTCATTTTTTGTTTAATGGAGTTCTTTACTTTTTTTTGAAAAACTTATTCTGTGGAAAGTTTTTTTTTTAATTAATAACATTCAATATCCAAACTTTTCATTATAACATCATTTGTTGTGAACTTTTCATTCTCAGTTGGTAATAATTCACACATATCTGACTCTGGAGCTGAAAGTGAATTCTTGTGAAAAAGATGCCAGGGTAAGATGTAAGATAAGGATAAATCGAATCAATTATAGATGAAAGAATTCAAACCTGCAAAGAATCTCAAAGATGTATGCTGAAAAATTTGTAGGATTTTCATGTGGTGGATTTTCCATGGGGAATGTAGGGTGTTAGAGACCCCTAAAAATATTAGTTTTGATAATACGTTTTGATATACAATATCAATATTTAGTCTGATATATTGATATATCAATATCAAATATTGCCCAACAAAACAGCCCAGTAACAACCAAAGCTTTAAAACATGGACTTTGAATAACAATAGATACATCAAATGAATTGGCTTTTTATGCCAACTTAAGATATATAAAATTCATCAGGTTACATGTACTCATCAAAATCTACAAGCCTGAAAAAATTTGTATAATTTTTTTTTTTAGACAAGGTGGGACTTGTTACTGCCACTAAAAAAGTCAAAGCATCTTAATAAAAATCACACCATCAGATCTGGCATGTCAGAAAATCATACTGTACTAGCTTTTGTCTGCAAAAATGTAATATTTTGTAATCTTTGCCAAAAGAAAGATCATGGATGTGAGTTTATTAGTTTTTTTCCCTTCTTTTTTTTTGCAAGGGTGATCATATTGTACCAATGGTCATAGAAGACTGGGAAAGGGCTTGCTTGAATGGAAATAAGTTCTAGATCTCTACTTTATGACCAAAACGATTGGAGGGTAACTAGATTCTCTCTCCATCCTGTGCTCCCTTTCCCCAAAGTCATCTAATCAAAAATTTGAGACAGCCATTTGGATCAGCATAGTTGAAAGTCAAGTAATCATGCCTCTGGGGATGACACAACCCTGTAATTCCCTGGGGAAAATGTTGTAGCTTTTGAAATTTGTCCTGTGTTTACATATAGAATTTATTATTGGGAAGTAAAGACATATTTTGGGGAGGGTGATTTTTCTGCAGGATGGGGGTTCCAATGGGAGCATTTACCATGGAGAGGTAAGTTTTACAGGGATGAACTTTCAAAGGGAATATACTTGGGGGAATTTACCAGAATTCTTATACAAATGGAAAATAGCCAGGTACAATTTCCAAAGGAGTGCATGTTGTGTGGTAGATATTGCCATGGTGGGGAGGGGGGTTGATTTTCCACAGGAGAGATTCTTCATGGGGGAACGTGGGACAAACCTTCCATTGAGACATTGGGAGGGTAGAATTTTTCAGGAAAAATTTTCTGCAGAGGAAAGATTTCCAGCATGATTTGAAAAACAATTAGGAATTAAAATGAAAATAAGTGTATATTTTCAAACAAAAAAATAGGCTAAAAATAATTTTCCTGGCGAAATTGTCTGAATAGGTTTTTTTTTTAAGGGGAATTTTTAGCAGTGACAGAATTGTCTGGGAGAAGGAGGATCTTTCGCGGGAGAAACTTTCCAAGGAGGACTTTTCTTGGGGGGGGGGGGGGGGGAATTTTTAGCAGTGACAGAAATTGTCTGGGAGAAGGAGGATCTTCGCGGGAGAATTGTCAATGGCAAGAAAATGTGTATTTTCTGGTGTTACTTGAAAAAAACGATCAAAAATTAAATAAAAAACAAATTTTTCAACTAAAAGTAATGAGCAGCATTAAAACAAACAGAAATGATCCCATATACAAACAGTAGATCCCATCCTCAATACTTCACTCTTTACATTAATTTTAACTTTTTGTACCAATTATTTAAAAACAACTGAAACACAAGAGCTGTTTAATTAGTCAGGAGATTTTTTCAAATACAAAAAAAAAACTTTGACACGAAGAGCAAAGTATTAAGGAGGGGTTTTCCCTTATATATGGTAAAATTTATGCTCTTTAAATTTTAATGATGCTCCTTGTTTTCAGCTGAAAAAATGATTTTTTTATTTAATCACTGAAAGGCTGAACTAATTCTCAGGAGAAAATATTGACATATTGCTGATTTGAATAGCCAAAAATAGCCAATAGTGTATTTTTCTTTATCCTGAACCCAAGTAGTCCCAAACCAGGGTTTATGTAGGATAATATTCATTCATGTAATGGAAGTTTTTTTTTATTTTGTTCAAATTTGGAAAAAAGGTGCAAAATAATCTTGAATTGCAAATTTTGTGATTGAATTTTGCCAAACCTTTAAGTTAGTCTGAGCAAAAAAAACATCACCAGAAATATTCAAATTTGAATGTAAAAATTGAATATTGTTTAGTCAAAATATCACCAAAAAACTAACTTTTACCTTTTTTTAGTCAAAATATCACGTAGCAAAAACTAACTTTTACCTTTATGGTACTCATTTTTCACTTTACTAAAATGTAAAAAAGGGAGGGGGCATCAGTTTTTTATATATCTGCTGGAAATCTAATTTGTAGTTTTTTCCACTTTTTTCAGTGGGATAATTTACATTTTCAATAAAAATATTCCAAAAAGTATTTTTGATTTCTAGATGGGGCATCCATATCCTTCCCCAAAAGGGTTTGCCCATGGTTATTCTAAATTTTTCAACCTTTTATCTATATTTAAAGAAAAAGTTTCCATTAAAGAATGCATTTTTAAAATCTATTTCATTGGAAAACAAAAAGATTGCTTTACTCCCCTTGAGTATTGATAAATATATTATTCTGCCATGCTCTATATTATTGTTAATAAATTCAATTTAACTATCATATTGGAAAACTTGTTCTGTACTAATTACAGTTACAGAACAGATAAAGACAATTCTTATAAGGGGCTGTCCCCTCCTCAACGCCTCATCTTTACGCTAAAGTTTGACTCTTTTTCACAACTATATTTTAAAAAGAATAAAAAACTTTAGCGTAAAGAGCAAGGCATTGAGGGGGGGACAGCCCCTTTTATATATGGAATAATTATGCTTGTTTTAAGTTTTAATGTTGCTCCCTACTTTCAGTTACAAAATCTTGTCTTTTTATTTAACTTCTGAACATTTTAAAATTAATGCAGGTTTTGATTTTGGTTCACCATACATGAATAATTAAAAAAAAAATTTGCATATTAATTTTTACTTTTTTTTTGACTAAATGGCTTTCTTGAAAGTTGTTTAATTTTATTTATGAATGTTTTATTAGTAATAAATATTGGCTACATAACTTACAAATTATCTTACATAATAAACTTCTATATTTGTATATTTTTATTACATATATTAGGGGGGTTTGCCCCCCAGTCAATACCTTGCTCTTTATGCTAAAATTCAAAATTTTTTTTTCAATTCTTTAAGAATGACCCCATAATCACAAAGGCCATTAATTAGAATAAATAGCTCTTATGAAAGTACAAAAAAAAAACTTTAGCACAAACAGCAAGGTATTGACTAGGGGGCAAACCCAATCAGATATGTAATTGTTACTGTTTGTTTTTTTTTATGTATTTAATTTCTGGCTGTTTTTTTTTATAAATAATGCTGGGAAATCTGGTGCCCTCTTCATAGCAATGCCCCTTCCCCCATGAAAAACGTCCTCCCATGTAACCCCTGATCCATCCCCCCACTACCAGAAAGAATTCCCCCTGAGAACACCTTTATACTTCTCAATAACCAATACTATATGTACACACTGGGCATAGTTTGTAACTTGCTGCCCTTCCCTGGGACTGTGGGGGATTAAGTCATCCTCAAAGACATAGTTATTGTAGTTTTTGACTATGCTACACACAAAATGGCTATCTTAAAATTTTGAATGGGTGACTTTGGGAAAAAATGAGCATATGAGGGGGTCTAGTTGCCCTCCATTTTTTGGTCACTTTAAAAAAGGGCACTAGATTTTTTAATTTCCACTTGAATGAGCCCTCCTACAATATTCTAGGACCAATGGGTTAATACAATTACCCCCTGAAAAAAAAAAAGCAATTTTTTTCTACTGGCAAAAATTACAAAATTCCATATTTTTGCAGATGACCTCTACAGCAGGTTCTCTGATATGCTGAATCTGATGGTGTGATTTTCATTAAGGATCTATGACTTTTAGGGGAGGTTTTCCCTTTTTTTTTTTTTTTCAAAAATGAGACAAATTTTTGGAGTTTTTGTTACTATTGAGCTGGGTCAGTCCTTACTCAGTTTGCAACCACCCACTTGACTAATCCCAGAGGGAGTAATTTGTCACCATAAATTCAAAATGTGGTCTCAGCTTTGACAAGCAATAAAAAAGGAAAACTTATATTTGATATTTGTGATCTATAGAACAAACATCAAGAAATAAGTAATATTTTTTAGAATCAGTAGTCAATCAGCTTTCTGTTGATATGTAAAAAAAAAACCTGAGACACTGAAAGAACATATACATCAAAATAGGATAATTGGTATTTCTGAAAAGAAGTTCTTGGAGGTAAATCAATAAACTCATAATTTCAAGTGTTTAATCTAAAATAACTTTATAAATAACTACAAGCCGTTTTTTAGCACTAAGATCTTACATCTTTCTGCAAAAATTATTGTTTTTTTAACTCATCTTTATTCTAAGATCTAAATGCTCACTGATGTTAGCAAAAAGTGTGAAGACCACCACTGTTCTGCCCATATAGAACAACATGATGAGAGAACTTTGATGATCTACTCATCATTGTTCCCAGACTGCTGATCAGAGCAGAATGATGAGACATTTGCACAAAAATGACCAAAGATGTAAGATCTTAGCACATTGATGAGTGAAAAAAATACCCCTTATATTGATGCATAACTTAGATTCTTTGCTAGTCCTTGATATATACAATTCTTCTCAATCCCTTATTTGGTAACAAGATATGAGGGTTTTAGTTTTACATAATGTTTCTCAATCAGATACTGGTCTTTCACCCTAGATCTACTGCTTCAATGAAGTACAACAAAAACTAAATTTCAGGTTAAAAATGTTAACAAAAATGATGAAAATAGTGGGACTTGGGGTTTAGGTTTTAGCAAAGGAGGGTCTGCATGTAGAATTGGTTAAAAAAAAAAAAAAAAAAAAAAAAAAAAAAAAAAAAAAAAAAAAAAAAAATGAACAGGGTAATAGAAATGGGTACAAGTAGCCCCTTCAGGTCAGTAGGTCTTGGAGATAGAAAGATATATTGATATATTTTAAGTGAGAGGTTCAATAACATAGTCATTAAAGGTGATTTGAGAATTTTGTTGTTAAGAAGTAGGAGGTTTGTAAAAATGCTGAAGTATTGCAAAAGAAGGGTAAGTATAGAAAAGCATAGGTTAATGAGGAAAGCATTGGTAGAGTCTTTGTTAGACAGAAGAATTTGTTTGAGGATGAGGCAGATTAAGGCAATTTTGGATTTGTGTGGAATGTTGGGTAAATGGAATATAGTACTGGGTAGGGGTTAGCAAGTAGGAGAGGTATACAAACAGGTATATTCTATTTTAGTTGACCAGGAAATTCAGAATTCATGGTGCCAGATGAGAACATCTGACTATCTTGCTTGGTATTCTAGGGTAAAATAGGCATGGAGAGAGGAGGCATGTTTTAAAGCTGTGCTATCTAGGAAATCTGTATCACCAGATGCATGTGCTGAATCATATTCCTGTGATTCAGCCATTTGGAGGGGGGGGGGGGAGGATCACATCACTGAGTTTTCAGCCGTCATTGCAAGGCAAGGTTTGTCAGCAGCTACATCTGTCACAGCTCTCCAGATTTTCAATAGCAAGTCTTTAGTTTCAAGAAAATGGATTCATCCATACAATGCCTTCCCAAGGCCAGAACAAAATTTGCACTTTACTGAAAAAATACAAATGAATGTGCATTGTCAGTTTAATATACATATACTGATATTTAGTAATCTAAATGTTAATCTTATTTGATTTATTAAAGTTATAAAAGCAAAAACATTTATTTTTTTCAGTTAAGTGCAAATTATGTTCTGCTGGCCTTGGGAAGGTATAGGGGTTTTTGAGCCCAACTTACGTTAATTTCTGCTTGTTTTTTTTGGGTTTCATTTATTTATTGATGCTGATTTGTGGTGGTTTCATGCTTGATAGATTATTTGATTTTATTTTTGCTCATTTTTTTGTTTAATGGAGTTCTTTACTTTTTTTTTAGAAAAACTTATTCTGTGGAAAGTTTTTTTTTTTTAATTAAAACATTCAATATCCAAAAACTTTTCATTATAACATCATTTGTTGTGAAAACTTTTCATTCTCAGTTTGGTAATAATTCACACATATCTGACTCTGGAGCTTAAAGTGAATTCTTGTGAAAAAGATGCCAGGGTAAGATGTAAGATAAGGATAAATCAAATCAATTATAGATGAAAGAATTCAAACCTGCAAAGAATCTCAAAGATGTATGCTGAAAAATTTGTAGGATTTTCATGTGGTGGATTTTCCATGGGGAATGTAGGGTGTTAGAGACCCCTAAAAATATTAGTTTTGATAATACGTTTTGATATACAATATCAATATTTGGTGTCTGATATATTGATATATCAATATCAAATATTGCCCAACACTACAGCCCAGTAACAACCAAAGCTTTAAAACATGGAATTTTGATAACAATAGATACATCAATGAATTGGCTTTTTATGCCAACTTAAGATATATAAAATTCATCAGGGCATGTAACTCATCAAAATCTACAAACCTGAAAAAATTTGTAGAAATTTTTTTTTTAGGACAAGGTGTGGATTTGCCACTAAAAAGTCAAAGCATCTTAATAAAAATCACACCATCAGATTTGGCATGTCAAAAAATCATACTGTACTAGCTTTTGTCTGCAAAAAATGTAAAATTTTGTAATCTTTGAAAAAAGAAAAGATCATGGATGTGAGTTTATTAGTTTTTTCCCTTTTTTTTTTGCAAGGGTGATCATATTGAACCAATGGTCATAGAAGACTGGGAAAAGGGCTTGCTTGAATGGAAATAACAGTTCTAGATCTCTACTTTATGACCAAAACGATTGGAGGGTAACTAGATTCCCTCTCCATCCTGTGCTCCTTTTCCCAAAGTCATCTAATCAAAAATTTGAGACAGTCATTTTGATCAGCATAGTTGAAAGTCAAGTAATCATGCCTCTGGGGATGACACAACCCTGTAAGTCCCTGGGGAAAATGTTGTAACTTTTGAAATTTGTCCTGTGTTTACATATAGAATTTATTATTGGGAAGTAAAGACATTTTTTGGGGAGGGTGATTTTTCTGCAGCAGGGGGGTCCCAATGGGAGCATTTACCATGGAGAGGTAAGTTTACAGAGATGAACTTTCAAAGGGAATATACTTGGGGGAATTTACCAGAATTCTTATACAAAAAATTCATTTTATTTTACCTATTTTCTTTTTCCAATTCAACATTTGAAGATATTCTGGGAAAATAGCCAGGTACAATTTTCCAAAGGAGTGCATGTTGTGTGGGTAGATATTACCATGGTGGTGAGGGGGTTGATTTTCCACAGGAGAGATTCTTCATGTGGGGAATGTGGGACAAACCTTCCATTGAGACATTAGGAGGGTAGAATTTTCAGGAAAAAATTTTCTGCAGAGGAAAGATTTCCAGCATGATTTGAAAAACAATTAGGAATTAAAATGAAAAAAAAGTGTTATTTTCAAACAAAAATAGGCTAAAAAAATTTTCCTGGCGAAATTGTCTGAATAGGTTTTTTTTATGGGGAATTTTTAGCAGTGACAGAATTTTCTGGGAGAAGGAGGATCTTACGTGGGAGAAACTTCCAAGGAGGACTTTTCTTGGGGGGGGGGAGAGATTGTCAATGGCAAGAAAATGTGTATTTTCTGGCGTTACTTGAAAAAAAAGAATTTAATCAAAAAAAGGTAAATAAAAAAAACAAATTTTTCAACTAAAAGTAATGAGCAGCATTAAAACAAACAGAAATGATCCCATATACAACAGTGGATCCCATCCTCAATACTTCACTCTTTACATTAATTTTCACTTTTTGTACCAATTTTTTGAAAACAACTGAAACACAAGAGCTGTTTAATTAGTCAGGAGATTTTTCAAAATACAAAAAAAACTTTGACACAAAGAGCAAAGTATTAAGGAGGGGTTTTTTCCCTTATATATGGTAAAATTTATGCTCTTTAAATTTTAATGATGCTCCTTGTTTTCAGTTGAAAAAATTGACATATTGCTGATTTGAATAGCCAAAAATAGCCAATAGTGTATTTTTCTTTATCCTGAACCCAAGTAGTCCCAAACCAGGGTTTATGTAGGATAATGTTCATTCATGTAATGGAAGTTTTTTATTTTGTTCAAATTTGGAAAAAAGGTGCAAAAATAATCTTTAATTGCAAATTTTTGTGATTGAATTTTGCCAAACCTTTAAGTTAGTCTGAGCAAAAAACATCACCAGAAATATTGAAATTGCTATATTGAATGTAAAAATATTGATATATTGTTTAGTCAAAATATCACCAAAAAACTAACTTTTACCTTTATGGTACTCATTTTTCACTTTACTAAAATGTAAAAAAGGGAGGGGGCATCAGTTTTTTTTATAGATCTGCTGGAAGCTAATTTGTAGTTTTTTTCACTTTTTTCAGTGGGATAATTTGCATTTTCAACAAAAAAATATTCCAAAAAGTATTTTTGATTTCTAGATGGGGCATCCATATCCTTCCCCAAAAGGGTTGCCCATGGTTATTCTAAATTTTTCACCCTTTTTATCTATACTTAAAGAAAAACTTTCCATTAAAGAATGCATTTTTAAAATCTATTTTCATTGGAAAACAAAAAGATTGCTTTACTCCCCTTGAGTATTGATAAATATATTATTCTGCCATGCTCTATATTATTGTTAATAAATTCAATTTAACTATCATATTGGAAAACTTGTTCTGTACTAATTACAGTTACAGAACAGATAGACAATTCTTATAAGGGGCTGTCCTCTCCTCAACGCCTCACTCTTTACACTAAAGTTTGACTCTTTTTTCACAACTATTTTTTAAAAGAATAAAAAATTTAGTGTAAAGAGCAAGGCATTGAGGAGGGGACATCCCCTTTTATATATGGAATAATTTATGCTTGTTTTAAGTTTTAATGTCGCTCCCTACTTTCAGTTACAAAATCTTGTCTTTTTATTTAACTTCTGAACATTTTAAATTAATGCAGGTTTCGATTTTGGTTCACCATACATGAATAATTAAAACAAAATTTGCATATTAATTTTACTTTTTTTTGGCTAAATGGGTTTCTTGGAAGTTGTTTAATTTTATTTATGAATGTTTTTATTAGTAATAAAATATTGGCTACACAACTTACAAATTATCTTACATAATAAACTTCTATATTTGTATATTTTTATTACATATATTAGGGGGTTTTGCCCCCCAGTCAATACCTGCTCTTTATGCTAAAATTCAAAATTTTTTTTTCCAATTCTTTAAGAATGACCCCATAATCACAAAGGCCATTAATTAGAATAAATAGCTCTTATGAAAGTACAAAAAAAAACTTTAGCACAAAGAGCAAGGTATTGACTAGGGGCAAACCCAATCAGATATGTAATTGTTACTGTTTGTTTTTTATTTAATTTCTGGTTTTTTTTTTTTAAATAATGCTGGGAAATCTGGTGCCCTCTCATAGCAATGCCCCTTCCCCCATGAAAACGTCCTCCCACGTAACCCCTGATCCATCCCCCCACTACCAGAAAGAATTCCCCCTGAGAAACACCTTTATACTTCTCAATAACCAATACTATATGTACACACTGGGCATAGTTGCAACTTGCTGCCCTTCCCTGGGACTGTGGGGGATTAAGTCATCCTCAAAGACATAGTTATTGTAGTTTTTGACTATGCTACAAAAAATGGCTATCTCAAAATTTTAAATGGGTGACTTTGGGAAAAAATGAGCATATGAGGGAGTCTAGTTGCCCTCCATTTTTGGTCACTTAAAAAGGGCACTAGATTTTTTTTAATTTCCACTTGAATGAACCCTCCTACATTATTCTAGGACCAATGGATTAATAAAATTACCCCTGAAAAAAAAGAAGCAATTTTTTTCTTCTGGCAAAAATTACAAAATTCCATATTTTTTGCAGATGACCTCTACAGCAGGTTTCTCTGATATGCTGAATCTGATGGTGTTATTTTCATTAAGGATCTATGACTTTTAGGGAGGTTTTCCCTTTTTTTTTCAAAAATGAGACAAATTTTTTAGAGTTTTTGTTACTATTGAGCTGGGTCAGTCCTTACTCAGTTTGCAACCACCCACTTGACTAATCCCAGAGGGAGTAATTTGTCACCATAAATTCAAAATGTGGTCTCAGCTTTGACAAGCAATAAAAAAGGAAAAATTATATTTGATATTTGTGATCTATAGAACAAACATCAAGAAATAAAAGTTATATTTTTAGAATCAGTAGTCAATCAGCTTTCTGTTGATATGTAAAAAAAAAACCTGAGACACTGAAAGGACATATACATCAAAATAGGATAATTGGTATTTCTGAAAAGAGGTTCTTGGATGGTAAATCAATAAACTCATAATTTCAAGTGTTTAATCTAAAATAACTTTATAAATAACTACAAGCCCCGTATTTTAGCACTAAGATCTTACATCTTTCTGCAAAAATCATTGTTTTTTAACTCATCTTTATTCTAAGATCTAAATGCTCACTGATGTTAGCAAAAAGTGTGAAGACCACCACTGT
This sequence comes from Artemia sinica, assembly GCA_027921565.1. Classification (NCBI taxonomy): domain Eukaryota; kingdom Metazoa; phylum Arthropoda; class Branchiopoda; order Anostraca; family Artemiidae; genus Artemia; species Artemia sinica. Next base: position 60,126,012 of record CM051260.1, on the reverse strand, counting down.
TCTGCCATATAGAACAATGATGAGAGAACTTTGATGATCTACTCATCATTGTTCCCAGACTGCTGATCAGAGCAGAATGATGAGACATTTGCACAAAAATGACCAAAGTTGTAAGATCTTAGCACATTGATGAGGAAAAAATGCCCCTTATATTGATGCATAACTTAGATTCTTTGCTAGTCATTGATATATACAATTCTTCTCAATCCCTTATTGGTAACAAGATGTGAGGGTTTAAGTTTTACATAATGTTTCTCAATCAGATACTGGTCTTTCACCCTAGATCTACTGCTTCAATGAAGTACAACAAAAAACAAAATTTCAGGTTAAAAATGTAAACAAAAATGATGAAAATAGTGGGACTTGACACATTCTGATTGGCTGTAATCAAAAATCCTAGTCATTGAATTCTGGCTAGACACATGTCTAGACATGGGATTATAGCTAGACAAGCTTGTGAATGCTGCCTAACCATATTGAGTTATAGTTTAGATTTTAGCTTATTCATTGATATATACAATTCTTCTCAATTTTTATTAGGTAACAAGGTGTGAGGGTTTTACATAATTTTGCTCAATTGGATACTGGTTTTTTACCCTATATGGCTGTGTAAGCTTCAGCTTGACCAATTTAATGAATTAGGCTAGTTTTCATTTTAGGTGTTGTTGGTACTTTAAGCTAGATGAAGAAATACAACTTTGGTCAATATATACCAAATCATATTATTGAGTTTCAAATAAAGTGAATACCACTATTCGATGCTTTTTCTTATGCTGATTACAAATATAATAGGCTAAGCATTTCTATCAGAAATGAATTTCAGCCCCCTCCCTATAATAGGCTATACCTAACCTTTGACCCCAACTTCTTTAAATCCTAATGGTTGCTTTTATTAAGATAGGCAGAACCACCCGCGGTAAAGTTCTACAAAATCATATTATTGAGTTAGGACAAAAGTGAATACACCATTCAATGTCTTTTTTTTTATGCTGATTACAAATATAACAATCATTTCTATCGGATATGAATTTCAGTCCCCCCCCCCCCTATATATGCCAGTTCAGGGTTAGGTATAGCCTATATAGGGGGGGGGGGGGGCTGAAATTCATTTCCGATAGAAATGCTTATTATATTCGTAATCAGCATAAAAAAAAGACATCGAATGGTGTATTCACTTTATTCCTAACTCAATAATATGATTTCGTAGAACTTTACCCCACCATCCTGCTGAAAACCGACTACAGATTCATATCTGAAAATTTCATTCTGCTACCTTAACCAAACAAGTTTAGCAACTTTGGACTATAAATACAAGTAGACAAGCCAAATTTTCACACAAACCTTTTAGACAATGGGCTTCTAAAAACTCTATCCCTTTAACTTGGTAATATAACATATTATTTACGGCAAATATTAAAAATTACCTTCCAAAAGCTCGAGACTCCGGAACCTTTCTTTGGTTAGCGAAGAAAAGATTATGATGCTGAAGGTTTACAGATAATAGTGGAATATCATATGATATCTGTTAATCGTAGATTTTCGTCTTATTCGACATTTGTTCAAGAAATAGATGTATTTGCTGAATTTATTTGTTGTGGAGGAATGTCCAATGTTGTTGGATAGTGCGATATATAAGACTTAAGCGATTCATAGTTCTTTTCCGATTTTTTTTTTACGGGAGACAGTTTATATTGATTTGGAGGGATACAGGCCCAACCATGACTAGTAAGCGCAAGGAAATTTATAAATATGAAGCCCCATGGACTGTTTACAGCATGAACTGGTCTGTGAGGCCAGATAAAAGATTTAGGTATGCTATATCAAACACCAATATCTTTATTGGAGGATAGTCTAGGGTAGTATGTTGCTTTTCTGTTAGGTTTTGTATGCTCAGATCTTCTTTTTTCAGGATGAGCAAGGTGTTAGAATATTGGTGTTAATGTATTGGGTAAGATACCCAGTAGTTGGCCAGCTAATTCACTCCTTAATATTTAAATAATTGCAAAATATGTATCATACCTTCTAGAATAGGCCTAAATAGCCTAAATGATCAAATAGGGATAAAATCCTTTTAATAGCCTAGACAGTGATAACTTTCACAAACAGTGTTAAATTTCACAAAAATACTAGATATTTTGGTCACATATACAGTGACCATCATCAAAAATATACAAATTAAAATAAAAATAAATATTGTTTAATAATCTAATTCTTTTCAAAGCAAAAGCAGAAGCAAGTCTCTTTGACCTTCTTGGATTGGTGAATTTGCAGGTGACACAATAATTTAGCTAGAATGAAAGTGAATAGGCTACATCATTTTGATGCCTTTTTTTATGCTCTTTCATAATTCAATAATCACTTCTCTTGCAAATTGTATCTGGATCCCTTAAAAAGCCCCCAAATGTATTTTATATGAATATGAAAGAGCATAAAAAGCATCAAATGAAGTTTTCACTTTCATCCTAGCTAAATTATATGGTCCACTGAGAAGTTACCATGAAATTTGGCCAACCCCACCACTCTAATGTGCAAATATATACCCTGAATTGTTGACAACAAAGTTTTGAATTACAAAATTTAGTCTATTTCTGTCAACAGTATTTGAAAACTTGAAACATTAGGAAAAAGGGTTTATATTTGTGTTGCCCAATAAATAAGGTTTGAGATGTTATATAAATAAATATTTTGGGAATATATTACTCTTGAACAACTTATTTATAAACTAGTGATATGTTTTTAACAACTTTTCAATAACTTAACTACTGTTGATAATTTTGTTGTGTGGATACAAAAATGAAGTACCTTTGGGTATGATGCAATTTGCAACAGAAGCAATTATTGAATAATGGAAAAGCTTAAAAAAGGCATCAAATGATGTTTTCACTTTCATCCTAGCTAAATTATTGTGCCATGTGCAAATTTACCCTTGGATCTGGTTCATTAGTGTTAAATGAACTAACACTTAAACAGAGGTTAAATGAGCTTTACTCTATCAGATTTTAATAAATTATTGTAGATAGAGTTCAAACCAAATTCACCCATGTCACAATTTAAAGCTATATTCCTGAATAAAATTTTCTTAATTTCAAGAGTTTTGCTAATTTTTCAGACCATTTTATTTTGTTCCATAATGTCTCTTCAATTTCTAGGGACCAAGGTTAAAGCAAATTTTTTGCAAAACTCCTGAAATTAAGAAAATTTTATTCAGGAATATAGCTTTAAATTGTGACATGGGTGAATTTGGTTTGAACTCTATCTATGATAATTTATTAAAATCTGATAGAGTAAAGTTCAATTCACCCAATATAATTAACCTCTGTCCCACTCTTAGTTCATTCAATGCTGATGAACCAGATCCAAGAAGGTCAAAGAGACTAGCTTCTGCTTTTGCTTTGAAAAGAATTAGAATTAGATTATTAAACAATACATAGTTTTATTTTGTATATAAACTACTGTTAATTGTTTTAGTTTAAACTTTTAATTGTTTTAGTTTAGTTTTACTACTGATGATGGTCACTGCATATGTGATCAAAATATCTAGTATTTTTGTGAAATTTATCACTGTTTGTGAAAGTTTTCACTGTCTATTAAAAGGATTTTATCCCCATTTGAACTTTTATTTATTGAAGAGGTAACTTTTTCTAAAGTCATATGTTAAAAAACCCCAGATGTTTTCCAAGATTGTAGTCAGCAAATACCTAATTGTCTTGTCCTATCATCAGCCAATCGCAATAATCTAACCCTGTCTATGATTAGGAGACTATTTTTCAATCAGAATATCTGTCCAAGATTAGGTACTAGCTGAATACCTAAGATTAGAGTACCTAAAAAAAGTACTTAGGTACTCTTCAGAAGAATATTAAATTTGCAGCTACAACATAATTTAGCTAGGATTAAAGTGAATCTATTACTTAATGCCTTTTTATGCTTGTCTATAATACAGTAATTTCTTCTGGGAGAAATTCAATTTTGTGCATTAAAGAGCTAAAAGGGCTCAAAAACAGTCCATAGTCACCAAAAGTTTAAAACAGGTTTATAAAAAAAAGGCTATTGAGAAAAATGGCATTTGTTGCTGATTTGGGAATACAGTAGTGATTATTATTTTCCTTAGTCTTAATAGTAAAATATTATTTTGAAAACAGATATGCAAGAATTTTTAAAAAGAGCTACAGATCCTTCAAATAACATCAATTTGCTAAGTTCATTTCAAGGGATCTCTAGCTCTTTTCAAAAATTCCTACAAATTTTTTTTCACAATAACATTTTATTCACTTTCATCAGAGCTAAATGATATTGTCAGTTACAAATTCACTGTAAACTTATTGTATGGAAATTTCATTATATTTGGCCTATAATATTCAGGGTATATTTTTAATCATGGGGTTAGGTTGGCAAACATTTAGCATAGTGGCTCTCCAGAAGGAAATATTCTTGAACAAAACTTAAATCTTCCTCAAATTATTGCATTTGTGTTTTTCAAAACCAACAGCTGAAGAAGAGTAGGCTCAATGCAAAATTCAGTGCTTTTAAAATGTTTAAAGTAATTAGCCATTTGAAAAATAAAAAAATACCACTCAGTTTAGTATATTAGGGAAGAAAGTTATAAAAAAGATATGAATACTAGTGAAAATGCTTTAGGTAAATAGAGAGGGAAAGGGGCTTGTACAAGAAATATTTGAGTGACAACCAATTTCTGAGAGTACCTCAGGTAGAGATTTGATGGTTGCTGTGGATGAAGACCTCAAATTTAACTGCCACACACCTGTGCTTCAGTAGCAGGGGCTAACCAGACTCTTGGTATCATCAAGTACACAACCACTAGTAGATCCCCAGCAATATTGACTAAACTCTATAAAAGCTTTGTTAGACCTAGATTGGATTATAGAATGTGCATCACCACACCAATTAATAAAACAGACCAGATGGCTCTCAAATCTGTTCAAAGACAGGCAACAAAATGTGTGAAGGGTCTCAAAGATAAAGATGTTGGAAACATCCAAGATACAGATATTGCCTGCAGAGCCTGAAGCCACCAACTTTGTCATACTGTCCATGCAGAGGCAATATAATAATTACATACAAGTTGCTCTAATTACCTATAAGTTAATTAAATTGATAAACTAGATGAAGGGGCATTAGCTTTTTTAAGCCCAGAAAATCAGGATCATTAAAAAATTTTCATTAAAAGTTGTAAGTGATGCTTAAAAGGAAATGCACAAACTGGTCTAACAAATTGTTAAATATGTTTACATATTTTTTTTCTCCATCACCATGCCTAACAACATTATTGGCCTATATGATGCTGGATGATGTTTTAGTTTTTTTTTTTTTTTTACATTGGGAATAGCAAAGAACATTTCCATCTGTCAGGGAAAGTAAATATTGATGGTAATTTATATGTGCAATTGCAAGGGATAACTGGACATTTATACTAGATGCCCTCTTTCCTTCATACAAAGTTGCAAATAAATTTGACATACTGCTATCTGTGTCATGAAATCTCATCTATTGACTAACAACACTTTGCAACAACCAAGGTCCTTGTAACAGCCTTGCAGCATCTAGGATTGAGCCCATGGTCACATTCTGTATCATAAGTAATCTCACTAGTATTTTGTTTTGTATCTTATTAGAGTTAAGTAATTTCTTAACCCTAATAAGACCACACTGCTTTTCAATTTACAGAATTTAAGAGAGAAAAAAGGGGTGTATTTAAATAAAACAGTGAAAAAAAACTTTAAATAATAAAAGTCCAACTATTTTCACTCTATGTCCAGGAGCCTTTATCAATGGGAAAAAAACAGTTAAAATTAAATTAAACACAAAAGAAACCAATAACAAACAAGTAAAACTCACATCTTAATAACCTCCAAACATGCTGCAAACACTGTAAATGGCCTCTACAGTGAAAATGAAATCTCTTATTTTGGACTTGTAATAGGGGATGTCAGACCTCCATCCTCCATAAATGCAGTTATGCAGTTTTTTTTTGTAGTTGGGGACGCCAGATTTAAAATGAAGAAATATGAGTTAAAAATCAGCAAAAAATAGGTAAAAAAAACAAATGGCACCCAACTAGTGTTGTAAAATTACTGTAAAATAAGAAATTGGTAAGTAAAATTGGTAAAATAAGGCTCTCTCTAGGAAAACAAGGGTAAAATTGGTGTTTTGGAGTTGCCCTGTAGCTAGTTGTGTATTTCCTTTTATGCATCACTTACAACTTTTAATGAAATTTTTTAATGATCCTGATTTTCTGGGCTTAAAAAAGCTAATGCCCCTTCATCTAGTTTATCAATTTAATTAACTGTCTAGTTTATCCCTCTGATAATCTTGTGTCTAGGGTAGTACCTTAGCAATTGGACAGTGCCTGATTTTGAACATCTATTTTGTAAAAAAAAAACAAATACCATTATTTGGGAGTCAAATCATATTAGTCATTTTTTCTACATTTAAACCTAAAGAAATGTTACCCTATCAACCTTGCACATTTGAACAGCCATGTTCAGCCATTCTACCCTCCATCCTGCTATTGTCTTTCTCTTAGAGCTAATTCTGTAATTATCTGAAGATTCCTCCAAAACAACTGCTGAAATGCAAGGGCCATTAAACTAGAATAATAATTTCTTTTAGACAATGTAGTCAGTAATAACTGATTCAGTAGCAAATGGTTGAAAAGCAGGCTAAATCTTAGAAAAGGGTACTGGAACTTTTGATTTTTAATTGACTAAGCCCCTTCCAAAGCTAATTCAACCACTTCTTTCACATGAAGTGCCTCTGGGAAAAAATAAATGAACATTTATTAATACATTGATCCCTTATGGGTCTTTACCATAGGTAATGCAATACAATGTCCCTGACTTAAACAGGAGAGTAGAAATTTCAATTTCACTTTTAATAAAAATCTGGAATTATCCAAGGGGAAATAGGGGGTAATTTTCTTGCTGGAGAAGGGATATCTTGTGGGACTATTTTCTAGAAGGGGGGGGGGGGGCTTTGCCGGCTTCTGGGGGAAAAGACAATGTGAATGAATATCTCTGAGTTGTGAAATTTAAAATAAAAATGAGGATATTAATTCTGCTTTGGCCTTCCTCATCATTGAAAATCCAGAACATGTAGTTCTTTTCAATGAGGCAAATTTAACATTTGAAGCAAATGGCTTCCTAGATTCTTTTAGGAAGGCAATTGAAATTAAGAAAAATTCTTAAATAGAGACCTTGCTTTTATTAGAGATACAGGAGATATCAGGGGCAGATTCTAGACAAAATCTTAGGCTGCAATGACAAAGGTGCAATGACAATGACAATGACAAAGGTGCCAATAATTGACCAAATTGAAAAAAAATACTCTAAAAAAGAGTAAAAAAAAAAACAGGGAAAGAGGGCAACAGAAAAAATCTTGGGGGACCAGGGCCCACCGGACCCCCCTGGATCCGCCAGTAGGAGATATTCCTGTAAACCAATGTACAATAACTTAAAATTAAAGGAGTCGTTTAACACTTTTCTTGATTTTAATTTAAGGTCATCTGACCAAACTCTTAATGAAAATTAATTTAAAAAACTTTTTCCACAAAATAAGTTTTTTCAAAGAAAAGTAAAGAACTCCATTAAACCAAAAATGAGCAAACATAAAATCAAATAATCTACCAAGTGTGGAACTACTTCTAATCAGCATCAATAAATAAATGAAACCCAAAATGAACATAAATTACAATAAAGAACCAAGTCAAACTCAAAACGAGCAGAAATTAACATAAGTAGGGCTCAAAACCCCTATGCCTTCCCAAGGCCAGATCAGAATTTGTACTTTACTGAAAAAAATAAATGCTTTTACTTTTGTATAACTTTAATAAATCAAATAATGTTTGATAGATTATTTGATTTTATTTTTGCTCATTTTTGGTTTAATGGAGTTCTTTACTTTTCTTTGAAAACTATTTTGTGGAAAAAGTTTTTTTAATTAATTTCTGTTTGTTTTATATTATTATTATTATTATTATTATTATTAATACCAAGATACGGTAAGCTTTAACAAGCTTGTCGCACAAAACAATTATAAAAAAAAAGTCTATAACAATGTCAATGACATAACAAAAACATACAGTAACTGAAAAACATTGGAAAAACAATATTACTGAAACATACAATAACATACCAACTTAACTGAAACATATCTGTTAATAATTGAAACCTACGAAAAGGGTAAGCCTACAAAATAACTGTCACACTGTCACAAATCAGGTAATACAAAAGTAAAAAATAATCTCAAAATGGATTGTGATAGGACCTAGTATAGAAATCTGTAGAGGCTAAAACCACTTTTGAAAGACTGGACCGTGGTACTTGCAACTATTTCTGATGGAAGTGAATTCCAAGTCTTCCACACTCGGCTAGACAAAGAGTTTTGGCCTAATCTTTTCTGTGAACATGGTGGGTAAATTTTGTGTTGGTGTTGACGGGTACTATTATTTCAGGGAAAAAGAAAATAATACTTCAAATCTTTTTGTTTTTTTTAAGACTTTATAGTTTGGCCTGCTATTTGTATGCTGGAGAAATATTTTCTGCAATTTTTAACAACATACACCCTTTTAAAACTCTGGACACAAATAGTAGTGTTTAATTTAGTTTCATACCTCCTCTAGTTGACCTGAAATAGAAAACTTGATACCATTCACAAAAAAATCTGTTTACTTTCTTTGATAGCTTGGATGCACTAACGCTATTTTGATATAGTTAAATTTTAACAGCAGAAGTAACCTCAAAAGTTTGAACATAATACCCTCAGTTGTTCTTGGGACACTGCTGAGATGCCTTATTGGGAATTAGCATTAACACAGTGCATTTTTGATTTAATCTTAAGGCAACATTTAGTTTTTAAACATAATGGGCAAATGGGAGGGGTGGGTGTGGGAGAGGGATTAGTTTCCCTACAATCACTTTTGACTATTAAAAAGGGCATTAGCTCTTTCTATATTCAATCAAACGAGTCCTTTTCGAAGTTCCTACAGCAACTCCTTTAATACAAAGTGCCCTGGTCTAAAAAAAAAAAAAATAATACATTTTACTCACATCAATCTTTACTATAGAAATGTCAAGCATTCCAATCACTTTTGACTATTAAAAAAGGGCACTAGTCCTTTCAATTTCCAATCAAATGAGCCCTTTTTGAGTTTCTATGACAACTTTTTCTATAAACAACTTATATACCCCAGGGGCATAAATTACAGCCCTTGCCCTGAGGGCTGTGGGGGGTTGTCATCCTCAAAGACCTAATTTCCAGAACTTTCATCTACGTTAAACAAAATGGCTATCTCAAAATTTTAATTGGATGTGTTTGGGGAAATGGTGGGCATGAGAGGGGTGTTAGTTGCTCTTCAATCACTTTCAACTATTGAAAAAGGCACTAGCCCTTTCAATTTCCAATCTAATCAACCCTTTTGAAGTTTCTATGACAACTCTTTCAATAAAAACCTTATATGCCCCCAGGGCATAACTTACAACCCTTACCCTGAGGGGTGTGGGGGGAGTGTCATCCTCAAGAACATAATTTCTGGACTTTTTAACTATGTCAAACAAAATGGCTGTCTCAAAATTTTGATTGAATGTGTTTGGGGAAATCGTGGGTGTGAGAGGGGGTGTTAGTTATCCTCCAATCACTTTCGACTATTAAAAAGGGCACAAGCCCTTCTAATTTCCAATCAAATGACCCCTTTTTGGAGTTTCCACAGCATCACTACTATCTATAAAAACCTTATATGCTCCCAGGGTATAACTTACAACCCTTGCCCCAAGGGCTCTGAGGGGGTTATCATCTTCAAATACCTAATTTCTGAAACTTTTAACTACGTTGAACAAAATGGCTATCTAGAAATTTTGATTGATGTGTTTGGGGAAAAGGTGGGCATGAGAGAGGGTTTAGTTGCCCTCCAATCACTTTCGACTATTAAAAAGGGCACAAGCCCTTCTAATTTCCAATCAAATGACCCCTTTTTCAAGTTTCTATGACAAAGCTTTCAACAAAAACCTTATATGCCCCCAGGGCATAACTTACAACCCTTGCCCTGAGGGCTGGGGGGGGAGTGTCATCCTCAAGGATGTAATTTCTGGACCTTTCAACTACTTAGAACAAAATGGCTATCTCAAAATTTTGATTGGATGTGTTTAGATAAATGGTGGGTGTGGAAGGGGTGTTAGTTGCCTTCCAATCACTTTTGACTATTAGAAAGGGCACTAGCCATTTCTATTTCCAATCAAATGAGCCCTTTTTGAAGTTTCTACGACAATGCTTTCTATAAAAAACCTTATATGCCCCTAAGACATAACTTACAATCCTTGCCCTGAGGGCTGTTGGGGGGGGGGTTGTCATCCTCAAAGACCTAATTTCCAGAACTTTCAACTAAGTTGAACAAAATGGCTATCTCAAAATTTTGATTGGATGTGTTTTGGAGAAAAGGTGTGTGGAAGAGGGGGGTTAGTTGCCTTCCAATCCCTCTCAACTATTGAAAAGGACACTAGCCCTTTGAATTTCCAATCAAATGAGCCTTTTTTGAAGTTTCTACGACAAAGCTTTCTATAAAAAACCTTATATGCCCCTAGGGCATAACTTACAACTCCTGCCCTGAGGGCTGACGGGGAGTGTTTCTCCTCAAAAACATAATTTCTATCTGGAAATCCACTATGCTGAACAAAATGACTATCTCAAAATTTTGATTGGATGTGTTTGGGGAAATGGTGGGCATGGAAGGGGTGTTAGTTGCCTTCCAATCACTTTCGACTATTAAAAAGGGCACAAGCCACTCCAATTTTCAATTGAATGAACCCTTTTCGAAGTTTCTACAACAAATCCTACAATACGTAGTGCCCTGGTCTAAAGTGGAAAACAATAATAAATAGTTCATTGTGCCAAAATTGTTCTTTACTTAAGAGAGCGCAATTGCGCTGCCTATTATTGGACCAGTAAGCAACCCAAGTCAATAACTAAGCAGAGAATTCTTGCCCAATCTAACTGGTGAATAGTGATTCATTTATTCTGGCTTGTTTTTTTGGTTAGTTTGATTCAGTCTTTCTTCTGCTCAGTTAGAGTTAATTCAAAGGGTTAATCTTACTTCTTTTTTGAGAACTGAAGACAACTTGGAGGAAGTCCCTGACGAAATATCTACCTCTATCATTTTCATTTCTTTTTTTTCTGCTGGCTGACATTACCCTCATTTTCACGGCTATTTAGTTGTATTTTTTCTCTTGTTGTATGTCAATCCTGCTTGTGGCCCTTGCTATCTTTAAACACTTCACAGAAATAATGTAATTTTATTTCAGCCAATATTGCACCATTTTAAATTGTAATTACCTTTACTATAATGCACTTTATCGTCCTGATAATAAGAGACTAAGTTTGACAGGCCACCTGTTAAACCAGGGAACACAGCTCTGCACAAAACAAAATCATATTCAATCATTTTTCTGCTAACCTCTTCGTGCTTTTGTGCTCTGAAAATTGCAAGCCGTTGTAAAATATGTCAGTAAAATATGTAAAATACCGGTAAAATGCGTAAAAATACCGGTAAAATAGGTAAAATCCGTAAGTTACGTAAAATACCCAATTTTATAATTACAATTTTACCAGTTTAAAACACTACACCCAACCGTTTTGGCAAGGTGTAGTTTTCTTAAGGAAAGAAATAAATTTACAGACAACTTTATGCACAGGTCTGCATTACGCATACACACAAAACAAAATAAGAAATTACTCAGCAAGCCTGAGTTCAAAAATCGTGTTGCATACAAAACCTTATCCTCTTGTGTTTCTTTCATTATTAGACATTATTTATTTCAACGTTCTATGTATATATATATATATATATATATATATATATATATATATATATATATATATATATATATATATATATATATATATATATATATATATATATATATATATATATATATATATATATATATCAAGGAGGCACACTTGTGCCTCTATAAAGAGGCGACCCACCACAATGTTAAGCGATTTCAGGTCCTAGAGGTCGCAGAGAGACGGCGGTGATCGCATTTTGTAGCCCAAGCTCAAACTAAGAAACGTGCAAAATTTCATCCTCCTCCGACTTTATCTTCATGGGGTAAACTGGGCCGGAAGTTTCGACCCTCCCACCACAGCCCCCCTTTAACGTTGTCTGATTGGGCTGAAATTTAGAGGTTAAGCTTTTCCTAGGGCCCGGGAGCTTATCCTCGAAATTTCAGCTCAATCCGATCACTCCTTCCCTGTTTTCAAAAAACCAAATATAGCCACTTAAACTTCATTTCTCTTTTTTTTTGTTATCCACGCCTACAGGCCACAGTTGGCAACTGATCCGGGTGAATGAGGACTCATTCGAAGCAGAATTCGACCTGTTAGGGCCTTTTTTGATATTTTCAGACCGAAAAAATTATCCCCCGAATTTTACATTACGAAAAACCTCGTTTTCCTATAATAGCCTATGTTAATTTTTCCCACCACAACCCCCCTTTAACGTTGTCTGATCGGGCTGAAATTTAGAGGATAAGCTTTCCTGGGGCCTGGGAGCTTATCCTCGAAATTTCAGTTCAATCTGATCACTCCTTCCCTGTTTTCCAAAAAAAACCAAATATCAAGTTTTGTGGGGATTTGCTTGCGTCAAAAATAGATTCCCCTTACTAAAAAACAATTACAATTGTGTCTCTTTAGTCCAGCGGTCGAGACTCCTGACTGTCAGGCGGAAAAACCCGGTTCGATTCACCGTCAGAGGAAATTTTTTATATACTGAATTTAAAGTTTAAAAAAGAAACTCAGTTTCTTTTTTAAATTATTTGAAAAACATTACGTTTTCTAAAGAGAGTTAAGAGGCTGAGTTACAAGGTCGACCCTTAAAACGTACAGGGATTAGGAGGCACAGTTGGGGGCTGTTAAAGAGGCTGAGTCACAAGTTCAAACCTTAAAACGTACAGGGATTGGAGGCACCCTGTACGAAGTGATTTGAGTATTCAGGAATTAAAAGCCTTAACACAAGAATGTTCAAGAGCGGGGGTTTGGGGGGTGGGCAGCCCCCCAACTTTAACTCCTGACACGATCAGCTAACAGTTAGTCAAGCAATAATAAGTAATAAACTGTACAAAAACGTGCAGAAATTATTTGAAAAAAACTACGTTTTCTAAAGAGTTAAAGAGGCTGAGTTATAAGGTCGAACCTTAAAACGTACAGGGATTAGGAGGCACAGTTGGGGGGCTGCCGCCCCCAAAACCCCTCGCTTTCGCAGCCTTTAAATAAAATAAAAAAGTTTTTTAAACTGAAAGTAAGGAGCGACATTAAATCTTAAAACGAACAGA
>CM051260.1:60067672-60110172 GCA_027921565.1 Artemia sinica | reverse complement strand
AAGAAAATATTTGTAATACAACATGTTTTCAGTAAAGCGCCAATGACGCAGTAGGTTTTAGACTTTTAAAGTGAGAGAAGGAGGCGATACCCAAACTCTTGTTTGTAGGGATTTTTGCTCGTTTCAAGCTTGATTTGCATATTCAATTTAAATTTCACTCGTTTTAAGATTATTTATTCATTTACATTAGTACCTATTGTAAGTTTCTTTGTACTGATTCTTTATTTAATCTCTTTGTTTTGGGTTTCATTTATACTTCAATAGCAATTTTTTTTCGTTTTGAGCTTGATTTGCATATTCAATTTAAATTTCACTCGTTTTAAGATTTATTTATTCATTTACATTAGTACCTATTGTAAGTTTGTTTGTACTGATTCTTTATTTAATCTCTTTGTTTTGGGTTTCATTTATACTTCAATAGCATTTTTTTTTCGTTTTGAGCTTGATTTGCATATTCAATTTAAATTTCACTCGTTTTAAGATTTATTTATTCATTTACATTAGTAAATATTGTAAGTTTGTTTGTAATGATTCTTTATTTAATCTCTTTGTTTTGGGTTTCATTTATACTTCAATAGCAATTTTTTTTTCGTTTTGAGCTTGATTTGCATATTCAATTTAAATTTCACTCGTTTTAAGATCTATTTATTCATTTACATTAGTACCTATTGTAAGTTTGTTTGTACTGATTCTTTATTTAATCTCTTTGTTTTGGGTTTCATTTATACTTCAATAGCAATTTTTTTTCGTTTTGAGCTTGATTTGCATATTGAATTTAAGCACTACTCACTTTAAGATTTATTTATTCATTTATGTTATTACTTGTTGTATGTTTTTTTGCTATGATTGTTTATTTAATTTCTGTTTGTTTTAGGTTTCATTTATTCTTTAATAGTAATTTCTGGTCGTTTTGAGTTTGAATTTTAACAGATATTTGTATCTGCTGATCTTAAATTTAAAATGGCCTTTACTTTTCTTTGAAAAACTCTTTTCGGGAAAGTTTTTTTTTTAATTAACAAAACTAAGTAACGGTATTTTAGTTGCTAGATATGTTGTAACCAATATAAACACTTATTTCATTTGTCTTCTGGCACAAACTAGGCTGTGCTGGGCTGCACAAAGCATGTTACAGAAGTAATGGTTTTACTGTTTAATTAATTGGGACCCTGTGAGGTTTCTTAATCACTGCATCTTTTTTTTGTAAATTATATTAAAGCTTATTATATATTTAAAGATTGGCTCTCGGAAGTTTATTGAAGAATATACAAATAAAGTACAAATTGTGTCTCTTGATGAAGATATGGCAGAATTTTCACCTAGAAGCATCTTTGATCATCCATATCCTACAACAAAGATTATGTGGATTCCAGATAGTGTGAGTTGTTTGAGATTCTATTTTTTGTATTACACAGCATACTATAGCCTACTATACATCTATTAAGCAAATTAAAATCTTAAGCGAATATTTAGTGTGACACAACAGCTTAATCAACTTTGTTGTTCAGTCTGCTACTATATTTTTGTTAAATCGATATTTTTAAGGTACTAAGATTGGTATTTTTAATTACGTATATACTTACCAAGGCCGTATCCAGGGGGGGGGGGGTTACTCGGTTTGAACCCCCCCCCCTGAAATTTTTGACCGAGTCGAAAGTAAGTCGAAAATTAGTAAAACCTAGGTAAAAATCAATATAATTAGTCGAAAACTGAGTCAAAAATTAGTAACCCCCCCCCCCCCCCCCCCCCTCCCGAAAAAGTCAAAAATTAGTACCCCCCCCCCCCCCCCTGAAAAAAAATCCTGGATCCGCCCTTGATACTTACTAGTCTTTCTGTCTTATTGTTCTCATATTGATGTACTTTCTTGTTTGGGCAATGTGATGAGGGCCAATCCAAGGATCTTAGGATTACAAAAAAAATTGTTTTGTGTATCTATTATACAGCTTGAAAGCAATAATTTGTGTATGTCTTACGTTTTGGAAGAGGAAAACTGGGTCCTCAACTAGCCCTGGTTATGCAACTGGGAAAATATTAAAATTAGGTACTTACTGACCAGTTGTATTTCATTGCTTACTTCATTACAAAACGGAACAGCCACTTAGTGTTCTTTATTGTACGTGTTTATATATTTTTTTTTTAAAGCTTAAATGTCTCGTAAAGTTTCTAATCTGTGCAGGTTGTAAATTCTAATCTGTTATTCTTAAATCTCTCCAAATTGTATCCCCAAAGAAAATTCTGAGGT
The DNA here is from genome assembly GCA_027921565.1 of Artemia sinica. Classification (NCBI taxonomy): domain Eukaryota; kingdom Metazoa; phylum Arthropoda; class Branchiopoda; order Anostraca; family Artemiidae; genus Artemia; species Artemia sinica. The sequence continues at coordinate 60,107,933 of CM051260.1, read as the reverse complement.
AAAGCCCAACTATCTTTCGACTTACTGTCAAAACGTGTTTACAATTAACTTTTGACTTCATTATAATGTCTACTACTGTTAACGACTCATTGCAGCAACAAGCCACCTGCGGCCGCGCGGCCAGCCTGCTGCCACCTGCGGCCATAGAGCTACGCGCCATTCTCCGCCATCCAAATCAATGCAAGGTCTCCTTCTTTACACCCTTGCAAGAAGTTCTATTTTCCCTTAAATTCTTCCTTTTGAGCTCCTCTCACCCCATTGGGGGACTTCATTATAATGTCTACTACTGTTAACGACTCATTGCAGCAACAAGCCACCTGCGGCCGCGCGGCCAGCCTGCTGCCACCTGCGGCCATAGAGCTACGCGCCATTCTCCGCCATCCAAATCAATGCAAGGTCTCCTTCTTTACACCTTGCAAGAAGTTCTATTTTCCCTTAAATTCTTCCTTTTGAGCTCCTCTCACCCCATTGGGGGACGAACTGCTTTTCCTTTGGCCCTAGAGGGTCGACCAAAAGGACAATCTTTGGCAATCAGTCATCCTTCATCCACAGAGTCCGTTCTAGGCGTTTCAACCTTTCTCTCATTGTAGCCCCTAGAAAGTGAGATAGAACCACATTTTTCATACTCTTTGATATACTGTCGGGTACCCAAAAGAGCCTGTAGATACTTCCTCTGGAAAATATCTAATAAATCCTTATCCGTTTTTTTTGGTGCACCCACGTTTTAGAACCAACTTGACCACTGTCATCTCTCTAGCTTCCAATATTCTAATCTTTGTTTGTAGACCTATCTTCCTATTCTTCCAAACTTTTTTCTCAACGATGAAAAAACTCCCTGGGTCTTGGTTATTCTACTTTTTACATCTTCACTGCATCCACCATTTTTACTAATACTACTACTTAGGTAAGCAAACCTATCCACTTGATTTATCATCTCGTTACCCAACTCACCTCTTCACCTTCACTTATTCTAGTCTAAGCAACTTTGTCTTCTTATCATTTTGAAACCTATTCTTGTGCCCTGAAATCTCAAAACCTCCAAAAATTGTTAATTTTGCTTCTATTTTCATCTAAGACACTCAAATCATTAGCATATTCTTAGTCAAGGAGAATTTTACTTTCCTATTTTATTCCACGCTCTCCCGTGGCCTTTGTTGCCTTCCTTAGGACAAAATCCATCAAAATTATATAAACTGGGATAGAATGCAACCCTGCTTAACTCCTAATTCAATACGAAACCAGCTACTAACCTCATTTTCAACCTTAACCGCAGCAATACCATACAAGGATAGGAGTGTTGTTAAAGATCCTCTATTGGCTGAATCAAACGCTTGCTCATAAACTATGAAACGGAAGACTAAAGGGGTCTGAGGCACTCCTCAATTATTATTCTAAGAGTGAAAATTAGGTCGACCCATCCTCTCTCCATCCTGAAACCACATTGTTCTTCTCTTAAAACTTTATTTACATCATCTCTAAGTCTAAAAATTATCATTATGCTAAATAATTGTCTTCCTACAGAAATCAAGTGAATCCCTCTATAGTTACCATTCTCACTTATCACCTTTTTTCCATTGGGCTTTAATTAAAGTTTTTCTAAAATTGCTAGGTACTTCCCCTTTTTCAAATCTTATTTACCACACTATCAGCACCTGGGACCTTATCATTTTTTAATCTTTATAGTTGTTCCGTCACTAATTCTTCCTCACAAAAATAAATCTTCCTTCACATCCGAAGTCTCAAAAACTTTTCATTCTTTTTTCTATATCATTTTCTGTAACTCTATCATGGTCTAGCACATTCCAGAAATGTCTGATACGCTTTTTCATTTAAAACGACAGAATTGACTCCTCCTTTGCGACTTCTTTCTACCCATCTTCGGGAACTATGGGATCTCCATCTCCTCTTGTGAGTCTCTAGTTTACTTAACATAGATGGCAATTCTAATGTTTCCAGAAAAAAGTAGTTTTTTCTACTTGATCTGATCAGAAAATATGAATAATAAAAATAGATGGATTCTATTTAATATTTTACAATCCATCTTTTTTTGGAGTGGGGGGGGGAGGGAGTGGATGAGGGCTCACGTTGTTTAAATATCATCAGGGGGTTGCTATGTTGTAGGATACTTCTTTTTTAATATTTTTTGTTAAAAAAAAGTTTAATAATTTCTTTCAATAGTTGGCCTACCGTTCTTTCAAATGTGTTTATTACGCATTCATTTTTAGAAAGGTGTTTTGCCAGACTTACTGGCAACCAGTGGTGACTATTTAAGAATATGGCGAGCTGGTGAACCCGAAACGAAATTGGAATGTTTACTGAATAACAATAAGAACTCGGATTTTTGTGCTCCCTTGACATCCTTTGACTGGAATGAAGTGGACCCTAATCTAATTGGTACGTCAAGTATTGACACAACATGCACAATCTGGGGACTAGAAACAGGGCAGGTATGTTTTAGTCGGCAACTCCTATGTTGGGCCTTTAATTTTAACATATTGCGCATCTTTTCTTTCTGGCTCTATTTGTATTGATCGAATTTTTACCATTTTAAGTGACATCCATGCGTCTTTTCTTTATGGGTAAGATTCATTTTGTACACAGGCCTTAGAAGAGAAGGGAATAACCTGATGGATATGTCGGTAGCTGTGGCATCAATGGAGAAGGGGGTAGATCCCCCTCCCATTCCTAAAAAAATGCCCCCCCCCCCTTCTTCCTAACCAGATTGTGGAAGGACTTATTTTCGGTATTTTCATTAAAAGATGGCCTTTTTGGGCACGTTCATTCAACGAATTGACAGAAATAATAAAATCGACCCATTCCCTAGATTTTCAATAATACATTTTGCCTCCCTCTGTCCCCCTAATGTATGTGAATTGACCATTGCTTAATGAAACGGTGTATTTTTTACCAAGAAGATTTTCAAATTTTTTTTTATTGAAAAAAGGAGTTGGAAAGGGACCTAGAATAAGCTCTCGCTGTTTTTATCGAGCACTTTTATTTTCAACAGGATATCTCCGGGACTTACAGTTACAGGTTTTACCCCAGAATATTTGTGAGATTTAAAGATATTATTCCCATCTGATTCGTCGATGAATCACCTTCCCTGAAGTCAGATCCCTTTAATGTATGTATGTGCTAAACAAAAATCGGCTAACCTCGTTTATTTACAAACCTTAGAAGTGATGAGTTTACGAAAATAGAGTCAAAGATCTTCACAAGATTCTCTTCCTTTGGTAGCAACGTAGACTAGCTTAACTTATTTTGTTATGGGCGAGGAATTTAAAGCTTTTATTGTTTTTTCCCCTGAGTCCAGAAACAATGACAAATAAAGATTAGATTTCAATCCAGTTTTATGTTGTGTCTCCATCTGGAATTCCCTACCTGTTAAAATTCGGCTATTTCATTCCTTTGGACAATTTAAGAAACAGCTAAACAACCATATCTTATGCCTAGACAGGTAGTTCTCTCCTCCCTTCTTTTTTTCCCTCTATCTTTCCTTTTCAATTTGTTTAATTCATTTATTTTGATTGGCATGGTAGTTTTTGGTGTTTTTTTTCTTCTTGCTCTTCTGTTTGATTTTAGTGTTATTATTTAATGTTATGTTTAGTCTCCCTCTCTCACAGGCCAAAGAGCCTTTGTGGTGGTCCAAAGCTCTGTAATTTTTCTGCGTTTCTTTCAAATAAATTGATTGAATTGAAAAAAAAAACGAACGAAAAGATAGAAAACTGCATTGATGATTTAACATAATTTCAACTTCGTACATTCGAGGCTGACACGGTGTAATTTTTTCATTTTCATCTGGACCTTATCAAGCAAAATGATGGAGAGGGGGGGGGGATTGTGTTCTACTATGAAAACTAATTTCTATACCTCTTTGACATTTACAAAATGAAAAATCTGTTTTTCAAGAAAATCTTCAAATTTCATGGGGAAGGGATTGACACCTTAAACACCCCCCTTTTGGTAAGAGATTTGTGCCAGCACTTTTGTGTTTTGGTAATGTATTAATATCTGATCAGACGTTTCACTAACCCCTTCCTCCAATGCTATAGGAGAGGCAAGACATTCCTATAACTTTTGTAAAAGTGGTTGTTGAATCCTCATAACTTTAATAATTTTTATTGAACGATTTGAACAGGTTATAAAGGGTAGCTGTAGAATTTGCCAAATGCAACATCGTTAATATTAAGAAGCATTTCACATCTGGTAATGTCTAATTTCTTCACAAAAAAGCAGTCAATCAAGTTTGCAAAAAACGAATGCATACAATCTGTTGTAGATAAATGTCCTAGAAGTGACTGATGACAAATCCGGTGGGTGGGGTCAAAAGATGGTAGAGCTGAATTCAGCCAATTAGCCACTTAGGAGTTCTTAGCCACTTAATATACTGAGTACCCAATTAGGCACTCTTAGTGTCCATACTTACATCAACAAAGGAGGAATGGAGAGCATAATCTTTTCCATATGTGATTGGCCCTGTAGTAAGATTTCTAAAATAAACGATCAATTAATTTTTGAATTTAGTATAAACTAGATAAGTTTTTAATGAAATAAAATTGGTCGCTGTTTCAAAATGATGAAATAACACAAACATCTCCAAAGAAGACTTAGATTCTCTGTTATGAACCCAATGCATTTTTCCCGTGTTTTTTCTGGCATTGTTGGTATAATTTATAAAAACGCTATTAAGCCTATGAGTATATGAAAAATATAAAAAAAAACAATACGTGGGTTAAACACCAACATTTTTACTAGGTCGGCTAGTATGCAATAAGTCACTTCCATCTCAATGGAACTTAAGAGATGTCAACTGGTGGAAAATCAAGTTAATTCCAATTATATTTTCTTCCAAATGCATTTGTATTTCTAGAATATGTACATTAGTTTTCTCCTGAATTCTATCCTTGTTTTAGGCCATCGGAAGAGCTGGAAATTCTGTGAATGGTCACGTGAAAACGCAACTGATAGCCCATGATAAAGAAGTTTACGATATTGCCTTCAGTCGAGCGGGTGGAGGGAGAGATATGTTTGCCTCAGTTGGTAAGATTTGAATTTAAGTCGTCTTCTATATTAGGCTAGTCAATATTGAATCAACATTATTGTTTATAATTTAGCCCAAAGTACTAACAATACAACTTTGATATAAAATAATGTCGGCCTCAAAGGGACTCGAAAATTAGCGGAACTCTTGATGTCCAGGGCCCAAACAAAATTGAAGGTTATGGCTTAAATATATATATATATATATATATATATATATATATATATATATATATATATATATATATATATATATATATATATATATATATATATATATATATATATATATATATATATATATATAATATATATATATATATATATATATATATATATATATATATACTGAAAACGACCAGAAATAAAATATTATAAATGATTTTATTAAAGAATAAAAAAGGAAAGGAGAATAATTGGTATGGCTGTAACACTGCATATAAATGTATATATAGAGGGCTATAATAATGCAAAAGGTAAATATAACATTGGTTTAAGAATGGAAGGAAAGACAAAGAATGAATTTACAACGACAATCAAGTTAAAATAAGTTCTATTTGAACAATGCCATAACGCGATGACATTTGATTATGATATTTGGTGCTTTGCATTGGTATTTCAGTTTTATCAATTTTTTCTCAAAGGGAAATTACGTGGTGGGCATGAATGTAGACTTGCAGCAAAATTAAATATAGTCACTTCCACTTTTCACATATGTTCATTGATATTGGTTCGATTTTTATTGTCTGTAGTACTGAGGAGCTCATTAAGGAGATAATCAAACACAAGTTTTTAAAAATTTTGCTCCTTTGTTCAAAAAAAGAGATAATCAAATATTTAAACTACTAAAACTAAAATAATTACTTGCTAGTTTATTTTCCTTGATAGGTACGTCTCTCGATTTCCCGATTCTTAAATTTTACTTCGTAATATGCACGTGTGCGCCAAAAAATCTTATAAATTGTTCAAGGGGCAAGTCCTCGCAGCAAGTTTCCCAGTTCAGGTCTTTGCACTCAAGCCAAATTCGATTGGTTAGTCCCGGTTTCCAACAAGAATTTCTATAATGTTTGAGGAAAATGGAGTCACAGTCTTGCAGAAACGAAACAACACCTAACGAAGGAGCTGTAAGGTTGGATAAATTCAGGCTTGACTGCTCGTTGGCCTTTTCTGCCATAAAAGAATAAATTTCGTCGAAAACTTCACTATCACCTTGAATAAGCTTTGAAGCACACATCGAACACTTGTGCCAAGTCAGCAGCTTCTTAACAGAAAAACCAACGATATATGTAAACGTGTAAGTTTCTAGGCTGTCAGATACTTCATTGAAGTCTTCATTCTCTTCTTCCAACAGAAGCTTATTGCTTTGGTGAGCCGTGGTAAGCCCAGTCAGCTTCACCTGGGGTATGTCACTTTTTTTCTGTGAAAGGAAGCTGACCAAAATATTTCCTGGTCAGGAATCCAGAGGGGGGGTGAGGGGGGCGTCCCCCCCCCCTAACGAAGTCTAAAGTAGTGTAATTTACCTAATTAACGCAAGTTTGCATTAATTAAACTTGCTCCTAACGTAAGTTTATCGGATCAACCTATTTTGCTCCCCCCCCCCTAGATCCTGGATCCGTCCCTGAAACCATCACATCTGTTCCACCAGCTATTAGAAGAAGAAAAAAATCCTTATTTTCACAAATTTCATCAACCAATCACCAATCAGTTTAACCAATCAGTTAAGTCCACTGTATATAAATAATAGACTAAGTCATAATTTGTATATAAATCAAGTCATACCTGTGAGATGGGGCAGTTGCAAACCACTTGGCCGGCTCACCAAATTTTTTTCTGCTTTCGCAATTACGAATAATACAGTTTCGAACCATTTCTCATTGATTGACGCTTACACACTAACCCGCTAATGCACGAACAAGTGGGAGGAGCTTTTTGTTCGCTCCGAGAATGAAGAGCCAGAAATCATCTGCGGTAAACTTACTGCTAATTATATATACAGTGCCCCAAAAGGACAACAAAAACGCTTCTTGGTACGACTCATCTACCAACAGCTACTTAAGACCTAACAAACTCCTTCCGATTCGGCTCTACCCAACCAAACCAACTGCTAAAATGATAGAAAGGCAACCAACAAAAATCATCAAAAATAAAATTTGGAAACTTTACTGCTTTGATTCTTTATTTTTGTTGAAAGAGTATCTATTATATTTCCAGACAGTTACATTTTCATTCACATTAGAAACACCCAATTCAACCTGAAATTAGATATAGACTTATTAATACTGCAAAAGTAAATATGAACTGACATTCCTGAATTTCCAACTCATTCCAGATGTGAAAGTAATCCTTAGTGTAAACATAGATATTCATCTAGATCCGATTTTCCAATGCCATATTAAGAAGAGGAGGGGGGTGGTGGGTGTCACTCCCCCCCCCCTCCAACAAAAAAGGAAAATTATCCGACTCGTAAAAACGTATGAAAAATCTATATAGAAAAATTTTTGATCCGTTAGTTTTTATTACCATTTCACCAGTTTTTTATTACCATTTTTGCCATTTTTTACCAGTTTTTTTACCATTTCGTTGATAAATCTCGAACTAAAATTTTCCAAACTGTTATATTCCTTTCACATGTCTTGGTCGTTTATATTGGGTTTAGTTTAGTGAGGTACTCCTTTTGTGAGTAATTACTCAATAAATTCCTTCGTGGCGTAGGTGTTAGAATATTTCTTAGCAATTAAAACTATTTTTCTTTGGAAACAGGTGCAGATGGCTCTGTGAGAATGTTTGACTTGAGACACCTCGAACATTCAACAATCATTTACGAAGACCCACAGCATACTCCGTTGCTCCGATTAGCCTGGAATAGACAAAATCCAAACTATTTGGCTACTATTGCCATGGATGCTACTGAGGTTAGTCATGTTTATTTGAATATCTTATTTCGTTCTTAACTAGCTATTCTTATTATTTAGTTCTTACTATTTATTCTCATGATTTAGTTTTGTCGCATATTAATATTTAGTCATATGATTTAGTTTTGCTACATGTATATTAATATTTAGTCTTATTGTTTGGACAGACAGATGTCTATTAGTTTATTTAAGCAAGTATATTCATTCAAATCCTACAATTTTGAATATTGAATGTTTTTTTTTATTTATTTAACTCGTATTAACTTATTTACACATGTCCCCCCTTAAATAATGTTACTAGTGATTCTCATCATGCCCAGTCTTGTCTTTTCAACCTCTTTCTCGGTAGGCATTTGAGTATAATATTTTATGCTACATAGAAAACGATTCTCGTAATGAGAGGGGCTCCATTAGCCCCATCCCCACACTAGCACCTATTAAAAGGCGTGAACAAAAATATTTCCGATAATCAAGAAAATATATAAATAGATATAAATATAAAGTAGATATAAATATTTAATCATTTTAGTAAAATGAAGCTAAGATAAATGCCAGAAATATTTTTCCGCAGCAAGAAAGAAGATATGACCCCATAACACCCTTATTCAGGCTTATCTAAATGAAGTAAGATGAAAGATTAATTTCTACTTCCCCCATACTCCTTCCTATATGTATCTGAAGGCTCATGGAGAGAGCTAGACAATTTGGGTGTTGAAATACGCTGTTTTGATATCTGTTACCCCCACCCCGTCTTTACAATGATTCACCGCCCCTCCTTCATAATAGCTGATGGACTATTTCACATCCATGAAAATAATTTTATAAAGGATCGAGTTGATCAACTTATTTAAATGAAGAATTAAAATAAATGTCTACTGTAACTTTATCTTGTATGGATCACATGACTTTTTTGAAGGAATGGGCCACCGTGTGGCTATACTTCCTCTGCAATTGATAAGCTCAATCTATACTTTTTGGATGCTGTTCAACCCCCCCCCCCCCAGAATGCAGTTAGTGTGTGTTTATGTTGCTCAACATTCCCCTCTAATTTCTTGAAACCTAAGCCTTATTAGAGACCCAAGGTTAAACATGTTACCTTTCCCTAAAAAAACATCATTATGTGTAAACCACGGGCAGCTTGCATAGCTGAGGGCTCATCTCATCTTGAAAGCATAGTTATTAGAATAATATTATTTTTGAACCAAATGGCTATCCCAAATTTTAATCGGATGTGTTTGGGGAAGGCGGGTAAAAAGGGCCATGGGAAGGGGACTGGCTGCCCTCCAATCCTTTTTCAACATCCTCCTCAACATGCGAGGATAGTTTCGACCTAATACCATCAGCTGTTCCTAAGATTTTGTAGATATACCCTTTCAATAATTTGGGTGTACATAGTGTCTTTTGATTTAGTTTGACATTCCATGAACTTTAACCTTAATGCCATTAGCCCTTTGGACCCACCCGGATCAAATACCCCCCCCCCCGTTCTGCCTTTTGCCAATAATAAATCCTTTATGCCTACAATGGACAAATTGCATAATTACAACGCTTGCCGGGGTGTCTGTGGGGGATCATGTCATCGGGAGGCATAGTTATTGGACGTTTTGCATACTCTGAAAAAATACCTTCCTCAAAATTGTGTTCGGTGTTGAAGGGGGGGGGGGGTAAGAAAGGTGAGAAGGTTTGAGTGGTGGTATTTTCTCTCCAATCACTTTTCAACACTTCTCTCAACATGCCCTGAAAGTTTTATCTTCATAGACTCAGTAGTGGTGGTGAGGGTGGGGGGTTCCTGAGATTTTGCAGATATAACCTTTTAATAACCTGGATGCACATAGTATCTTTTTGATTTAGTTCAACATAGCAGGAACTTTCACCTTAATGCCATTAGCTTTTTTGACCCACCCGGATCAAGTATCCCCGCCCTTTTATCGAATAATAAAAATTCTTCATACAAACAATGCTTAAAATTGCATAATTACAACGCTTGCCGGGATGGCTGCAGGGGACCATGTCATCTCCGGAGGAATAGTTATTGAACCTTTATTGGAGTAGTTATTGGAATAGTTTTTTTTGGAGGGGGGGGGGGATATGCCGAACGTTATATTATTTAAGCTGGCTCTTGGTTTGTACACTGTTGATTTTATCCGGCAGGCCAAGTAGGCCTGTTCCAATCAAAACAAAATGGAAAATGTACAATAATGCTGGGGGGTCATCTCATCCTTGAAAGCATGGATATTTGATCTTTAGCAATCCCTAATTTTGATCAGATGTATCTGGGAAGGGCAGGTAAAAAGGCCATGGGAAGGGGGCTGAATGCCCTTTGATCCTTTTCAATATTCTCTTTAGTATGCTAGGATAGTTTCAACTTAATGCCCTCAGTTGTTCCTGAGGTATTGCAGATGCACCCTTTTAATAACCTGGATGCGCATAGTATCTTTTGAATTAGTTCAGCATTCCAGGAACTTTTACCTTAATCCCATTAGCTTTTTTGACCCACCCGGATCAACTATCCTTGCCCCTTTATCCAATAATAAATCCTTTATACAAACAATGCTTGAAATTGCATAATTACAACGCTTGCCGGGATGGCTGCAGGGGACCATGTCATCTCCGGAGGAATAGTTATTGAACCTTTATTGGAGTAGTTATTGGAATAGTTTTTTTTGGGAGGGGGGGGGGAATATGCCGAACGTTATATTATTTAAGCTGGCTCTTGGTTTGTACACTGTTGATTTTATCAGGCAGGCCAAGTAGGCCTGTTCCAATCAAAACAAAATAGAAAATGTACAATAATGCTGGGGGGTCATCTCATCCTTGAAAGCATAGATATTTGATCTTTAGCAATCCCTAATTTTGATCAGATGTATCTGGGGAAGGGCAGGTAAAAAGGCCATGGGAAGGGGGCTGAATGCCCTTTGATCCTTTTCAATATTCTCTTTAGTATGCTAGGATAGTTTCAACTTAATGCCCTCAGTTGTTCCTGAGGTTTTGCAGATGTACCCTTTTAATAACCTGGATGCGCATAGTATCTTTTGAATTAGTTCAGCATTCCAGGAACTTTTACCTTAATCCCATAGCTTTTTTGACCCACCCGGATCAACTATCCTTGCCCCTTTATCCAATAATAAATCCTTTATACAAACAATGGTTGAAATTGCATAATTACAACGCTTGCCGGGATGACTGCAGGGGACCATGTCATCTCCGGAGGAATAGTTATTGGACCTTTTCCCTATTCTAAAAAAATGTCTTCCTCAAAGTTGCGATTGTTGTTGATGGGGGGGGGAGGACGTATAAAAAAGGTGAGAAAGTTTGAGTGGTGTTGTTTGCCCTTCAATCACTTTTCAACACCCCTCTCAATATGCCCTGAAAGTTTAACTTCATATACTGAGGCACTCCTGAGATAGTGCTGATGGGCTTTTTGGCAACCAGCATGCAGTTAGGTTCTTTTAATTTCGTTTAATGTGGGTCTCAACATCTCCAGAAAGTTTCACCTTAATAGCCTGAGCGTTGATGTAGACTCAAGGTTAAACATGTCACCTTTCCTAAAAGACAAGCTGATGGGTATAAAATGGGCAGCTTGCATAGCTGGGGGGGGGGAGATCATGCCGTCTCTGGAGACAGAGTTGTTTGACCTTTGGATTATTTTGAACAAAATACCTATCTAAAAATTTTGATTGGATGTGCTTGAGAGAAGGGCAACTAAAAATGGCTTGGGAAGGAGACTATTTGCCCTCTCGTCCCTTTCAACTCTGAAAAGACGTATTGGAACTTTCAATTTTGAATCGAATGAGTCCCCTACAAAGCTTCTATTATCTCCGGCTCTATACGAAGTGTCTGTGAAAAAAAAGCAATAAATAATGCATTGAATCCTTACGACCTTTTGCTATAGGCAACGGTAGAGCGTCCATGGGAATGATACGCCGGATTGAAAATTTTTGCCAGATTGGCAAAAATTTAATTTATTATTTTCTCGTCAGGTTTTGATGTGTTTCTAGGCTTTTGATGACCTCCTTATTGGATTTTGAGGACCGTTAGTGACGACTCTTCGTGGATATTCTGGGTGTTTTTGCGGTGTTACAGGAGAATCTGACATATACGGTATTACTTAACCTGAAATTGGACAAAATGCACACAGCATAGTTTATGCATTTCCCTTTGTTTGAAGCAGGTTTCACAATTCGGAGTCGAGAACGAGAACGGAGTCGAGAGCGGAAGAACTTATAAAAGAATTGACGGCAAATGCTAAATGTTACGGAATTCGATGAATGCTATTAGAAAATTCTTGTTGTCTATTGTAACGGATATGAGGTACGGGAGATAAGGGAGGTGTGGTAAGGGAGAAGAGATATTGTCAGATTTAAATGTAATGAGCCTAAAAAATGGCTGGGAATCTGGTCTAGAGCATCAACCATATTTTGTCAAAATAAAATCTATAATGTAGACTGTATTGACTAAATTGGTATCGAAAAATTCCTAAAAGGCAAACTACTACCTGCCGTTGAGTGTCATTTTTGTCTACTAAATCGCTATAATCATAAACTAGTTAAAATAAACAGAAAAAAAACACAAATGTGTGAAACGTATATTTCATGCCCCAACGAAAGGGCCCATCTCTTACTTATCAAAAAAAAAAAAAAAAAAAAAATAGTTGGAAGTAAGAATTGTTCAAACAAAGGGTCAATTTGGTCTTTGAAGAGCTCCCTTGAAATATATTCAGTTAGTCAAATCCTAAAAGTTCATGTTTTTTCCTCTTTCTGCTTATGTATCTATAATCATAGGCAGCGCAATAGTGCTGCCTAAGTAAAGAACAATGTTGGCACAATGTATTATTTATTTATTTTTTATTTTTTTTCTTTAGACCAGGGCACTTCGTATCGAAGGAGTTGCCGTAGAAAACTACGTAAAAGCGCTAATTCGATCGGAAATGGCTCATTTGATTGGAAATTGGAGTGGCTTGTGCCCTTTTGAATAGTCAAAAGTGATTGGAAGGCAACTAACACCCCTTCCACGCCCACCATTTCCCAAACACATCAAATCAAAATTTTAAGATAGCCATTTTGTTCAGCGTAGTTGATTTCCAGATAGAAATTATATTTTTGAGGAGGAAACTTCCCCACAGCCCTCAGGGCAAGGGTTTTAAGTTATGCCTGGGGGTATTAAGGTTTTTATAAAAAGCGTTGTCGCAGAAACTTCAAAAAAAAAACTCGTTTGATTGGAAATTCAAAGGGCTAGTACCCTTTTTAATAGTCGAAAAGTGATTGGAGGGCAACTAACCCCCCTCTCACGCCCACCTTTTCCCCAGCACATCCAATCAAAATTTTGAGATAGCCATTTTGTTCAACGTAGTTGAAAGTTCTGGAAATTAGGTCTTAAGGATGACAACCCCTCCCCCCTCCCCCACCGCCCTCAGGGCAAGGGTTGCAAGTAATACCTAGGGGGCATTTAAAGTTTTTTTTATAGAAAGCGTTGTCGTAGAAACTTCAAAAAGGGCTCATTTGATTGGAAATTGAAATGGCTAGTGCCCTTTTTAATAGTCGAAAGTGATTGAAAGGCAACTAACACCCCTTCCACGCCCAACATTTATCAAAACACATCCAATCAAAATTTTGAGATAGCCATTTCGTTCAAAGTAGTTGAAAGGTCTGGAAATTATATCTAAGAGGATGACACTCCCCCCACAGCCCTCAGGGTAAGGGTTGTAAGTTATGCCCTCGGGGTGTATGCGGTTTTTTATTGAAAGCTTTGTCGTAGAAACTTGAAAAAGGGCTCATTCGATTGGAAATTCAAAGGGCTAGTGCCCTTTTTAATAGTCGAAAGCGATTTGAGGCAACTAAACCCCCTCTCACGCCCACCTTTTCCCCAAACACATCCAATCAAAATTTTTAGATAGCCATTTTGTTCAACGTAGTTAAAATTTTTAGAAATAAGGTCTTTGAGGATGATAGCCCCCTCATAGCCCTCGGGGCAAGGGTTTGTAAGTTATGCCCTGGGGACATATAAGGTTTTTATAGATAGTGATGTTGTAGAAACTTCAAAAAGGGCTCATTCGATTGGATATTAGAAGGCAAGGCCGTATCCAGGGGGTGGGGGGTTTACCCTGTTTGAAAAAAAAAAAAACCCCCCCCCCCCCCCCCCCCCCCCCCCCCCCCCCCCCCCCCCCGAAATTTTTGACCGAGTCGGAATTAGTCTAAAAAATACCTGTAAAGACAAAACCTTACCAGAAAAAAAATGATCCCATACTAAATCCTATTGCATTTTGTGGGTAAACGGTGCTTATCACCTTACGCAATTAGGTAACCGTAGGTAACCCCATGTTCACCTGGCCTTGCATAGTAAATTAGGCTTAATATGCACTATTATCCTTTTGCAGTTTGTGGCATACACAAATCCTAGTGCAATTTTGTGGGTAAAAGGTTGTGGTCAGCTTACACAATTAGGTAACCCCATGTTCGCCTTATTATGCAAGGTCAGACCTTGCATAGTAAATTAGGATTAATGGGGGATCGAGGTAAATGTTATAAGAGTGCAAGATTGTCAGTTCAGTTCAGTTCAATTTCGGACTTCGATAAGAGAAGAGCGATTTTCAACATGAAGAGGGAGTGTGACATTACGTCGTTTTTCGCGCCCAAGCGGACCAGGGATGTTTCTGACAGTGGCGTTAGCGGGACGTCTGCGGAGCATTCATCTACACCTTTGGATCTGAAGGGCACTGGAGCCATCGTTGAAGCTTCTGAATCACGGACCCTGGAACCAACCACGACGCAACACGCACCTGCACCAACCCAGTCTCTGTCGTTGTTTGCAAATGACATCGGTCGTTTTGTCAACAAATCATCCAGTCTCGACGCAAATTCTAAACTTCGTTTGCTGAAGAGCCCTTGGACTCCAGATATCTCCTACATTTTTCAAGTATCCGAAAAATGGAAGCTAAAGTTTCAGTTAACTTGGCTCGCTCGTTTCAGTTGGTTGTCCTACTCTCCGTCTGAGGACGCTGCTTTTTGCAGATTTTGCGTTCTGTTCTCGTCAGAGACAGCTGGCAAAGGCTGCCACCAGCGCTTGGGGAATCTAGTCACCAAAACCATTCAGGAACTGGAAGGATGCGATAGAGTGCTTCACAGCTCACCAACAAGCAGAGTTTCATAGAAACTGCATCGTATTGGCTGAAAACTTCATTTCTGTCTCGGAGAAAAGGCAGGACAATATCGCTCACCAACTAGACGCGGCAAGGAAAGCGCAGGTTCAAGAAAATCGCCAGAAGTTGCGACCAATTGTTGAGACGGCGATATTTTGTGGGCGGCAACAGCTTGCCCTTCGTGGTACTAACGATTCTGGCCCCATTTCAGTCTCGGATCCAGACCTTCCCACAATGATGGCAACTTCCGAGCACTACTGCGGCTGAGGGCGAGACACGGTGACGATGTTCTGAAGAACCATCTTCTTTCCGCGGCCGGAAATGCCGTATATCTTTCTTCAATCATCCAGAATGGTATTATCGCTGCTGCATCCGGGGAGCTTCTTCAGCAGTCTATTGTGGAAAGAGTAAACGCAATTCCTTGCTTTTCGGTGCTTGCCGATGAAACGGCGGACGTTTCGAACACGGAGCACCTGTCTGTTTGCGTCCGCTACACATTCAAAGGGAACCTGCATGAGGACTTCCTTGGTTTTACCCCAGTTTCTGATTTGACTGGGCAAGGTCTGGTTTCATCAATCCTGCGATTTCTCGAAAGCCTTGGTCTTAATCTGAACAAGATGGTTGGTCAGGGATATGACGGTGCAGCAGCGATGAGTGGGCATCTTAGGGGTGTCCAGGCTGTTATACGCGAAAAGTATCCGAAGGCGCTTTACGTGCATTGTAGTGCGCACAGTCTCAACTTGGTCATCTCTTCTGTATGCTCTATTCTGGCGTTTAAGCATTTCTTCGGTGTCTTGTCACAAGTCTGCAGTTTTTACCATACTTCCCCACTCAGGACACAGAATTTAAAAGAGAAGATCAACGAAATACTACCGGATTCGAGGAAACATACTTTAACCGGACTCGGCGAAACAAGATGGGTGGAGTGCCACGATTCAGTCGTGCGTTTTCTTGAGCTGTACCGACCAATCCTGCGATCCTTGGAAGCTCTTGAAGAGAACGGAAATGCAGAATTTGTTGTGTGTCTTCATGTGGTCAAAGAGCTTTTCTGCCTTACGCTTCCACTGTGCAAGACTCTTCAGTCAGTTGACTGTGATTTGGCAGCTGCATGCAGGCACATGGAAAATGTCCTTTCAAAAACAAAGGAAATGCGAGGAAATGCTGCTACTGCTTTCACGTCTATTTTCGACGAAGCTCAGCGTTTTGCCAGCGACTTAGGACTGGAGATGACTTGTCCAGGACGAGAGGTGGCCGGAGTATGTATGCAGACGATCCAGACCTTCTCAACCACTATAGAACCTCGCTCTTTATTCCTTTCCTGGACCACTTCACTTCCGAGCTGAAACAACGATTTGTGCTTCACCAGAAACTGCTGTCAAATCTCAGCGTCCTTTCTCCTGCCAAAATTGTTTCTGTCGATCTGAAGGCATTAAAACCTGGAGTCATTGGTTGAATTGTATGGCGATATTCTTCCCGAGCCAGACTGTCTGAAGCAAGAAATTGAGCTATGGCGCATCAAGTGGGATAATGTTCCGGTATCAGAGAGGCCTACTTGTGCTGTGTCTTCGCTTCAGGCATGCGACGCCATGTTTTTTCCAAATGTTTTTCTTCTTCTGGCTGTTCTTGCGACGTTACCTGTTAGCACTGCTACTCCGGAAAGAAGTTTCTCAACGCTCAGAAGGCTCAAAACCTGGCTGAGAAATTCAACAGGAGAAGAACGGTTTAGTGGCTTAGCCCTCCTTGCAGTCCATAGGGACGTGACATCTGCCCAGACAAGGTCATCGACGTTTTTGCAGGGAAGAAAAATCATCGCCTGGATTTTGTTTTATAGATATTCGCCCTTACTTTTAGCTATATATAAAAAAAAAAAAAAAAAAAAAAAAAAAAAAAAAAAAAAAAAAAAAACATATAGACTACTTCTACTATTTGGCTTCTTTTTGCGTTCTGTTTTTGTTGTCTCAAAAAAAAAATTAGCTTGTAGTATTTAACTGTATGTAAATAATTGTCTGTTTTTGCGTTACTAAAAAAAAAAAAAAAAAAAAAAAAAAAACTTAAAGATACGAAAGTATGCCTAGTGGACGCGTCCTCGTTCGCAAGGGACTAACGGTCTTGAGCTAATGTAATGTTGCTCGAGGATGTTAGACAAAGTCCACGGGAAAAAATCGGGTACCCCCCCCCCCCCCGAACAAAAATCCTGGATACGGCCCTGTTAGAAGGGCTTGTGCCCTTTATAACCGTCGAAAGTGATTGGAGGATAACTAACACCCCTCTCACACCCACCATTTCCCCAAACACATCTAATCATAATTTTGAGATAGCCCTTTTGTTCGGCGTAGTTAAAAAGTCTGAAAATTATGTTTTTGAGGATGGCACTCCCCCCACAGTCCTCAGGGCAAGGGTTGTATGTTATGCCCTGGGGGCATATAAGGTTTTTCTTATAGAAAGAGTTGTCATAGAAACTTCAAAAAGGAATCATTCGATTGGAAATTGAAACGGCTAGTGCCCTTTTTAATAGTCGAAAGTGATTGGATGGCAAGTAACCCCCTTATCACGCCCACTATTTCCCCAAATACATCCAATCAAAATTTTAAGATAGCCATTTTGTTCAACGTAGTTGAAAGGTTCGGAAATTATGTATTTGAGGATGGCAACCCTCTCACAGCCCTCAGGTCAAGGGTTGTAAGTTATGCCCTGGGGCATATGAGGTTTTTATAGAAAGCGTTGTCGTAGAAACTTCAATAAGGGCTCATTCGATTGGAGATAGAAAGGGCTAGTGCCTGTTTTAATAGTCGGAAGTGATTGGAGGGCAACTAACCCCCTCTCACGCCTACTATTTCCCCAAGTACATCCAATCGAAATTTTGAGATAGCAATTTTCTTCAACGTAGTTGAAAGTTCTGGAAATTAGGTCTTTGAGGATGAAACCCCCCCCCCCCAGCCCTCAGGGCAAGGGTTGTAAGTTATGCCCTGGGGACATATAAGGTTTTTATTGAAAGCGTTGTCGTAGAAACTTCAAAAGGGCCCATTCGATTGGAAATTGATAGGGCTAGTGCCTTTTTTGATAGTTGAAAGTGATTGGAGAGCAACTAACGCCCCTCTCACGCCTACCATTTTCCCAAACACATCCAATGAAAATTTTGAGATAGCCATTTTGTTTAACGTAGTTGAAAGTTCTGGAAATTAGGTTTTTGAGGATGACAACCCCCTCACAGCCCTCAGGGCAAGGGGTTGTAATTTATGCCCTTGGGGCATATAAGGTGTTTATTGAAAGCGGTGTCGTAGAAACTCAATAAGGGCTCATTCGATTAGAAAGTGAAAGGGCTAGTGCCCTTTTTAATAGTCGAACGTGATTGGAAGGCTTGAAATTTTTATAGTAAAGATCGATATGGGTACGATTTATTATTATATTTTTTTCTCTTTTTTTTGTTTAGACCTGGGCACTTCGTATGGAAGGAGTTGTCTTAGAAACTTCGAAAAGGGCTCATTCGATTGAAAATAGAAAGGGTTAATGTCCTTTTTAATAGTCGAAAGTGATTGGAGGGCAACTAGTCCCCCTCTCACGCCCACCCTCTCATTTGCCCATTATGTTTAAAAACTAAATGTTGCCTTAAGATTAAATCAAAATGCACTGTGTTGATGCTAATTTCCAGTAAGACATCTCAGCAGTATCCCAAGAACGACTGAGGGTATTATGTTCAAACTTTCAGGGCTACTTCTGCTCTTAAAATTAACCAAACCAATTGGCGTAAGTGCATCCAAGCTATCAAAGAAGTAAACATATTTTTTTTGCGAATGGTATCAAGTTTTCTATTTCAGGTCAACTAGAGGAGGTATGAAACTAAATAAAACACTACTATTTGTGTCCAGATTTTTAAAAGGGTATATGTTGTTAAAAATTGGTGAAAATTTTTCTCCAGCATACAAATAGCAGGCTGAACTATAAAGTCGTAAAAAAACGAAAAGATTTAAAGTATTATTTTCTTTTTCCCTGAAAAGACTGTGTCAACATAAAACGAACAGAAATTAATTAAAAAAAAATATTAAGTGCAAATTATTTTCTGGCCTTGGGAAGGCATAGGGGTTTTGAGCCCTACTCATGTTAATTTCTGCTCGTTTTGAGTTTGACTCGGTTATTTATTGTAATTTCTGTTCCTTTTGTGTTTCATTTATTTATCGATGCTGATTTGTGGTAGTTTCACGTTGGTAGATTATTTGTTTTTATTTTTGCTCATTTTTGGTTTAATGGAGTTCTTTACTTTTCTTTGAAAAACTTATTTTGTTGAAAAAGTTTTTCTAATTAATCGTTATAAAAAAGAGTGCGGGTATCTGATCCATCTGAAACACAATACATATTTTCTAACCCCAAACGAAAGGGCATTTCTCATGCTTATCGCAAAAAAATACTCGAAAAGTGAGAGTTATTCTTCTATAGTGTCAATATAGGACTGGTAAGCCAGGACAATGAGAAAATATGTGCCCATGGGAAAATGTCCTCCCATGGGGAAACAAAGGAAGATTCACAATTAAGTCGATTCCGTGAGGGAGGGTCACCCAAATCTGTTAAGAATTTCATTTATTTTTTTTTCTTGACATATTATGATAGATTTGGAAAGTTGTATTTGATGACTTTTTTATCGTCAGATACCACCTTCTGATGTGAAATAATATCTGAGCTGTACGATACATTGGGAGGACTCTAACACATCTCCATGTTCCATACGAAAGGGCACCTCTCACGCTTATCACGAAAGCATTTGAAAAACAAAAATTATTCTTCTCTAGACCTTAATTTGGTCTCGGAACAGCTCTTTTTATGCAGTAGGTCTTTTGCTAACAGTACTTACGTAAATTGTGTCACCGGGCTTATATACTTAACAATAAGTAACACTTTCCACACTTTTTTCAGGTTGTGATATTAGATGTTCGAGTTCCATGCACTCCTGTAGCCCGATTGAACAATCACAGAGCCTGTGTAAATGGCATTGCCTGGGCACCACATTCGTCATGCCACATTTGCACCGCTGGTGATGATCATCAAGCACTAATCTGGGATATACAACAGATGCCACGAGCCATTGAAGATCCAATTTTAGCTTATACAGCAGCAGAAGGAGAGATAAATCAGATTCAGTGGGGCCCAACTCAACCTGACTGGATTGCTATTTGCTATAACAAATCCCTGGAAATATTGAGGGTTTGAATGCTGTTTTGCCACTGTTGTGTGTTGCCCCGATTTACATTTGTTGTAAGGATGCCAGATGTACCTTTAGAATTTAAAAGAACCTTGGCATGCCCTTTTTTGAAATTACTTCGACAGTGTTGTCATAGTTTTTGATTTATGAAAAAGTTGACGTAATTTGGATTTGCTTACTGTCTAAACTGTTGTATTGATCTTGCCTAGTGATATACATACAGTTTGTAGATGCCACGTTTCATAAATGAAGCATGCCTTACCCTTATTATGAAATCACTTTGATAGAGTTGTTACTATCCTTAGTTTCTAATGTAAGCTGACTTGTAAAGGATTTTCAGACTATGTTTGAACTGTTGGGCTGCTTGGTTCCGTTTGTATTCACGCAGTTCCTAAACGTTATTATTGAAAAATGAAGCGTAGTTATTCATTAGAATGGCTAAGCTTCATAATTTACTGAACAATTTTGACGATGAAAAGTTTGGATTCTATGTTGATAGACGCTCAGTTTGTAGATGTATAGCTTCTTGAAGTGTTACTTTTCCGTACTCTCGAATATATTTATCAGTGTATCGCTGTGTTTTATCGATGTCTGTATATTTTGTCTGCATTTTGGGTGTGTTTTCAGATCTCAGTTAACGGTAATGATAAAATTAATCACGTATAGTTATTTTTTTTTTTTTTTAAACCAGACGACGAAAAACAAATGCATTCTTGTTATTTTAAGTGCAGAAAATAACACAGTATTGTGAACACATTTATAGTTATAAAAAGTTGCTACAGTAGCATCAGTTGGGGGAGGGGTGCCTCCCTAGGTTTTTGCCACTCCCTCGTAAATTCTAAAAAAGTCTTTTTCGGTTAAATTCATTATAAACACCGTTTTTGGTATTCTCATTTTAGATATTGACAAAAATGACAATTTCCAGTTCCTTAGATTTTGAAAAATACATTTTGTCCCTCCCCCTCTAAATTTTTGCAAATTAAACAAATATGAGTTTGAATAAATCGCAACCCTACGATGAATTCTTTTGTTCTTGAATGAATGCCGTTTCATGTTGCATCGCTTTTGATATCTAATGTATTAGCTTGATTCGTTCAGAGTATAGAATTGAACAGGTCAGTGCTTCTTAGAGCCCATTATCATTAATAATTAGTTACTATGTTTGTTCCATTCTTAGCGTTGTAATTGTAGGAGGAATGAGCTTATTTTTCTTCAATTTTAGAGCGATTCTAAGACTAACAGTTAGTGATAATATGGAACGCTGATGGAATGTTCATCCGTGTTTCGACTGCAGGTTGATTAGTGCTAGTGATGGCTTATGAGCTAGAACCTGCAGTGGTAGAGTCTCTTACTTGGAAAGTACCTGTGGCATGCATGGGGAGAATGATTTTTATTTGATATTTTAATTTTTTAATCTTAATTTAAATATTTTGATTTGTAGTGCTTATTTATTGAAAAATGTTGCTATTATGTTATTGTTTTACATTGATAATTAAAATATCAGATTTTGTAATGAAAATACCTTGACTAAAATCGTTGTTTTTTTAATTTCGAGTATATTAGCGTTTTAACTAACGGGATTTTTCAAATTTTACAGGGCTGTATTTATTGAATTTTTAAAAAATAATATTTGTATATCTAATATATGGGCGTTTTGTTTTTTATTGTAAATCTGTCCCGTTTCTTTTGAAAATTTAGGTGGTTCTCGCCCAGTTAACTTACACTTTAAAAGGATAATCACCGTTTCATGTTAACTCCACGGAACATTATTTGTCTCTTATTTTGCTATGAGTTTTTGCTTGTTTCTCATCTTACTAGTTTTTCAGACTTTATCATTTTTCTATTTTCAAACAGATCCCTTGTTCAAAAGAACGGAGCTTCCCATATTCCTCAGACTTCGCTTTTGCGCTGTAACAAGGAATATTTCGACGTCAGTTGACTACCGAAACTAGGCTAATCCTTATTCACTAATATATGTTAGAATAACTAACCAAATCTTAAATTAAACTGAAATAAACAGGAATCATCACAAGCAGGAGCAGGGCTACTACCCCCTAAGCCATCTATGGGCAAATGAAATAGTGAACAAAATGGATCAGTTGTATTTATATTTTATCTTGAATCCTTGTTCAATGCTTTGCTAAATTTTGATTGACTGATACCCCTGTTCTCAAAAATCAGCACATAAAAAAAAAAAAAAAAAAAAAAAATACACTAACCTTTTGAAGTGAACTCTTTTTTTTCTTCCCGATGTTTTTTCTGTCCATTTAGATTTCACTTCCAAACATTATTGTGTTTTCATTGTTTTTGTGTTGTTCTTTATTGAGCACTAGACAGCTTTGTGCTGATTCTTGCGGAAGTAGAGGGGCAGTTTAAGGGGGAAAAGCTGTTGGCCTGGCGCAGGAATTTTAGGAGCGCGAAATTTCGAATAAATAGTCTAACGGTTATAATAATTTTATAATTTGAAATTTCATTAATATAAAATGAAGTAGAGGGTGCAGTCGCCAGTAAGTATAGAATTCGAAATTTTCATTCCAGTAATTTCAAATCCATTAATTGGATTTAAAATCATATAACATCTAACAATAATAATCCCAAAACAGTATCATATAACAATTCTTAAAAACAGAGAACATCCACTTTTGCGGATGTTGGGCTATTTTGGATTTAAAGTATACACCCTCGGGAATCTTGGGGTTAACTTTAAGAATTCCAGGCTCTGGTACTAGAACTTAAGATCCGATTATTAAGTCCTTGATTTCTCGAGGCTCACTTGAGGATCCCCGAAGACCCAGTCCCATAGTTTAGAAGTAGATAACCCCTTTCCAATATTCGTTTGTACTACTGATTTTATAAAAATAAAATGAAAAATTTTTCAGATTGGGGCTTGACCAAAGAAGGTATTTGATGGTCATATTTTTAGGGAAAGTATAAAAAAACAACTCATACTTTTTTTTATTTTAACATTCATTATATTGAAGTAAACACAAGAATTTGAAGACAACTCCATAGCCAAAATGGAGCTAGGTTTACTATTGTAACTTCGATGCAAAACGATTGTTTGTAGTGCATTTGGTGTAAATAGTGTTTTCATATTTGTGTTAAGTAATTGACATTGCCACTCCTTTTTATTCGTTTTTTTTTTCGACCCTGAAACATCTACCCAATCTTCTGTAGTCTTAGTTTTGTTACCCGAGCAGTATGAGGGTTAGTATCTGAGCAGTATCGGGCAAGTTAGTATGTAGACAGCCGTCACACAGTTGAACAAGAGTATTAAAGTCTCCCAGGAAAGAAAAACAGCCAAGAAGGCTCTGGAAAGAAACCCTAGAAGACCTATTTGAGACGCATTGAATAAAAAATGCATGAAAAAACGAAAACTTTCCATGTCTGATGTGCATACATATCAATATATCTTTATCTAAATAAACCCTTCCTAAAAATCTGACTTGAAATTTAAACTGACCTCCAGGAAGAAGCAGACAAAATATTATTATTTGAATTCTAATGTAAAAAGGTGCAAATTCTTGCTAAAAAGAATATTAGTTTTTAACGAAACTTGTATATTTTAATCTTGCTCGAGAGAAATCATTAACGGTTTTGGGTACATTGCCTGGAGCATTTGATTTTTTGGAATTGAGGTAGTTACCGCCTTTTTTTTTTAAATCACCGGCTAGAACGTGAATTTCTGCAAATGGCTACTATGAACAGCCCTGCTAACTAAGATGTGTTAAAGTTTCTTCTGATCATCTTGGCCAAAGTCCGAAAAGGGATCATGTGCTTTGGATTAAAAGGAATCTTAATGAAAATCACACCATCAAATTCAACGTATCCGAGAATTCTATTGTAGAAATTTCAAGCTCCCATTTGCAAAAAAATGCGAAATGTTGTATTTTTTGCCAGGAGAAAGATCACGGATGCGTGTTTTTTTTTTTTTGTTTTCCCCTGGGTGATTGCATCAAACCAATAGCCCTAGAATATCGGGAAAGGACTCATTCTAACAGAAATTACAAGTTTGGCGCTGTTTTTAAGTGATCAAAAGATTGGAGGGCAGCTAGCCCCCTCCCATACCCCTTTTCCCCTCAAAGTCAACCAATTAAAATTTTTAAAATGTTGAGATACCCATTTTGTACAGCATAGTCGAAAGCTCAGTAACAGTGCCCCTGGGGATAAAATGGCCCGCCCACAGCCCCTGGGGAAAGGTCTGTAAGTCATGAAGTTGCAAATTGTTAACCTATAGCATTTGTTATTGGGAAATATACCGAAACTTTTCCGAAACTTTTTTAGGGGGAAGGATTTCCGTCGGAGGGAATTTTGCGCGGGGTGAGCTTTCCAGGGGGAATTTTACACTCAGGTAATTTACCAGAAGTCCTATACGAAATTATTTTTATTTGTCTTACTTCCTCATTGCCAGCTCAATTTTACAATTGGAGATGTTAAGGGGAATCGTCCCCGGGAAATTTTTACCGGGTTTGAATTGTCTAGAGTATCTTTCAGTTGGGAGGGGATTTTCCATGAGTGAATTCCTCCATTAGGGAATTTTCCACGGGATACATTTTCCAGAGGGAACTTTCTGTGGGAGCAACTTTCTACTAGGGGTGGAGGAGGGGCCATTTCCGGGAAAACTTTTCCATAGAGGAGGGGATTTCTCGAATGATTAAAAAAAAAACAATTAAAAATTAAAGTATTTTTCAACTGAAAGTGACCTAAGAAAATTTTTTAACCCGGTATCGCAGTATCGCCCGCAAGAAACTTTCCGAGCTAGAATGGAATTGTCTGGGAAAATTTCCCTTGCAAGGGGGGGGGGTCTTTTATGTGGAAAGAACTTACTATGCGGGAATTTTCCATGGAGGGAAGCTGGATCTCCCCGCATTATTTAAAAACGACCAGAAATTAAATGAAAAAAAACAAGTTTTTTTGTTAAACTCAAAGTAATGAGCAATATCAAAACTTAAAACGAACAAAAATTATTGCGTATATGAAAAATATTACCCCTCCTCAAGACCTTGCTCTTTATGCTAAAATTTGATTTTATGTCCGAATTCTTTAAAGAACGACTCCTGAAACACAATGGCTGTTTAATTAGAATAATAGTTTTTTTTGATTCTATAAAGAAAACTTCAGCGTTAAGAGCGAGATCTGGAGGAGGGGTAACTTTTTTCATATACGTAATAATTTCTGTTCGTTTTATTTTTGATATTGCTCCTTACTTTCAGTTGAAAAAAAAAACATTTTTTCATTTAATTTACTCTTTCACGAAGGATGAGGTACATAGATACGGAGTAGTGCTTTTGATGAATAAGGAAGCTGCTAAGTTTTTGAGGTTGGAAAGGTATTAATAATAGAATGCTAGTCTCTCATTTTATGACTAAAAAGTGCACGGTTTTATGTGTTGTATGTGTCCCTGCAGAACCGACGGGAATAGTAGTGACTAAGATGGGAATAGGTCATGACGGTGTTACGCATCTAATACCCAGGTAGAAATACAGGGTTTTTATTTGGAGATTTAAACGCGCAGGTCGGTACACATAGAGATAGATGGTATCCTAGAGATATATATCTAAAGAGATATAGATATATCCTAGAGGTAGGGAAATTTGGTATAGGAAAAGAAAACTGCAATGGCTACAGACTGCTGCAATTTCGTAAGTATAACAGTCGAGTTATAAAATTGCAGTGTTTGGTCATTAAATGGCCCAAAGTTAAGATGGTATTTACACAATGGTAAGACACCTAACCAAATATAATTTATTTATAGCAGCAGGGGCTGATTCGCACTGGTATGACATCATACACTAGAAAATTAGATGTGATAAAGATACTTTACGTCATTAACTCTAAATATGGATACTTACGTCATCGACTCTATAAATAAATTGGCTTTTGAAAATCGGTCGTCAGTTTCGAAACATAAAGCAATGAAGAAAGATTACAAAAGTGACGATGGTAACATAGAATCCTCTATGGATAACTGTGTTTCTAAGGTTGTAAACTCAACTACTGTGGAACACGATTGTGCAATGAATCGGGTGTAAGCCTTTCTAACCTTGAACCGTCAAGAAAAAGGCATTTTGAAGAAATGAGTAACCCAGGTACCAAGGCTGTGAATCCAAAAAAAAGAAAAACTCGTAACTTGAGCCTTGAAAATTCGAGCGCGTTAGTACCTGTCAAGGCAAAATTTATTTCTACACGATTATGCAGTGAACCGGGTGTAAACCTTTCCAAGCTTGAACCGTCAAGAAAAAGGCATTTGAAGAAATGAGGAACCCAGGTAGCCAGGCTGTGAATCCAAGAAAAAGAAAAACTCGTAACTGACCTTTAAAAATTCGAGCTTGTCAGTACCTGTCAAGGCAGAATGTATTTCCACCCAATTATGCAATGAACCGGGTGCAAACA
Source organism: Artemia sinica (assembly GCA_027921565.1). Lineage (NCBI taxonomy): Eukaryota > Metazoa > Arthropoda > Branchiopoda > Anostraca > Artemiidae > Artemia > Artemia sinica. The sequence goes on along the minus strand of CM051260.1, from coordinate 60,081,262 downwards.
TTTCCAAGCCTGAACCATCAAGAAAAAGGCATTTTGAAGAAATGAGCAACCCAGGTAGCCAGGCTGTGAATCCAAAAAAAAAGAAAAACTCGTAAACTTCAGCTTTGAAAATTTGAGCGTGTTAGTACCTGTCGAGGCTAAATTTATTTCATCCCAATTGTTCGGCACATGCAGTACTAAAATTGAACCTTCAAGAAAAAGTTGTGGACAAGCACCTTTACATGATGCTGCTGCAAAAGGTAACCTAGACATGTGTCAGTTGCTTGTTTCAAAAGGTGCATACATAGACACATTAGACAATAATAGTTACACTCCTTTACATTGGGCCGCAAAAAAGGGCAAATATCCGTAGCTAATTATCTTTTAACAAACGGAGCGAACCTCCATTTAAAGTCAAAAAATTTGGAGGATTGTGGACAAACATCTTTACACTTTGCTGCTGCTGAAGGTAAACTAGAAATGTGTCACTTACTTGTTTCAAAGGGCGCACATATAGACGCTCTAGATGAAAAATGGCTTACTCCTTTACACTGGGCCGTGAAAGAAGAGGAAGGTTTTGTAACTAGAACAAAAGCAGAAGATAAACTAGAAATTGTCAAGTTACTTCTTTCAAGAGGTGCATCTGTAGATGCTAAAGATAAGGATGGGTTTACATCGTTGTATTATGCTGCAAAATGGAACAATCTAGATATTTTTCAGTTACTTTTTTCAAAAGCACGCGTACACTTGAGTAAATATTACACTCCTTTACATTGGGCCGCAAAAGAAGGGCAAATTTCTGTAGCTAAATATTTTTTAGAAAAGGGAGGAATTGAACTTTTAGAAGACCTCAACTTGAGGGTTTGCGTTGGATTCGGTAAATTTGATACCGTAAAATCACCTTTACATATTGCTGCTACCAAAGGTAAACTAGGCATATGTCAGTTAATTGTTTCAAAGGGTGCCCATATAAACATCTTCGATGGTGAATATCGCACTCCTTTACATTGTGCCGCAAAAAAAGGACATATATCTGTAGTTATGTATCTCTTAGCAAAGGGAGCAAACCCCAATTTGAAGAGTCTTAGAGATTATTACACACCTTTACACACTGCTGCTGAACAAGGTGAACTAGGCATTTGTCAGTTACTTGTTTCAAAGGGCGCGCATATAGACGCTTTAGATATTAAGAGTCATACTCCTTTGCATATGGCGGTGAAAAAATGGGCAAACATCCGTGGCTAGTTATCTCTTAGAAAAGGGAGCGAACCTCAATTTAATGGCTGGCAATCAGGAGGATTGGGGATATACACCCTTACATTTTGCTGCTACACAAGGTCAAATAGCCATATGTCAGTTACTTATTTCAAACGGTGCAGATATAAATGCTTTAGATCATAAAAGGCGTACTTCTTTACTCTGGGCCCTGAAAGAAGAGGAATTTTTTGCAACTAGAACAGCAGCAGAAGATAAACAAGAAATTGTCAAGTTACTTCTTTCAAGAGGTGCTTCTGTAGATGCTGAAGATAAGGATGGGTTTACGCCGTTATATTATGCTGCAAAATGGAACAATCTAGATATTTTTAAGTTACTTATTTCAAAGGCGCGCATATACAGGACATATTACACTCAATGGGCCTTAGAAGAAGGGCAAATATCTTTAGCTAAATATCTTTTAGAAGAGGGAGGAATTCAGCTTTTAGAAAATCTTAATTTGAGGGAAAAACCTAGATTCCGTGAAAAACATATTGTAAAATCACCTTTACATGTTGCTGCTACTAAAGGTAAACTAGGCATATGTCAGTTAATTGTTTCAAAGGGTGCCCATATAAACATCTTCGATGGTGAATATCGCACTCCTTTACATTGTGCCGCAAAAAAAGGACATATATCTGTAGTTATGTATCTCTTAGCAAAGGGAGCAAACCCCAATTTGAAGAGTCTTAGAGATTATTACACACCTTTACACACTGCTGCTGAACAAGGTGAACTAGGCATTTGTCAGTTACTTGTTTCAAAGGGCGCGCATATATAGACGCTTTAGATATTAAGAGTCATACTCCTTTGCATATGGCGGTGAAAAATGGGCAAACATCCGTGGCTAGTTATCTCTTAGAAAAGGGAGCGAACCTCAATTTAATGGCTGGCAATCAGGAGGATTGGGGATATACACCCTTACACTTTGCTGCTACACAAGGTCAAATAGCCATATGTCAGTTACTTATTTCAAACGGTGCAGATATAAATGCTTTAGATCATAAAAGGCGTACTCCTTTACACTGGGCCCTGAAAGAAGAGGAATTTTTTTTTGCAACTAGAACAGCAGCAGAAGATAAACAAGAAATTGTCAAGTTACTTCTTTCAAGAGGTGCTTCTGTAGATGCTGAAGATAAGGATGGGTTTACGCCGTTATATATATTGCTGCAAAATGGAACAATCTAGATATTTTTAAGTTACTTATTTCAAAGGCGCGCATATACAGGACATATTACACTCAATGGGCCTTAGAAGAAGGGCAAATATCTTTAGCTAAATATCTTTTAGAAGAGGGAGGAATTCAGCTTTTAGAAAATCTTAATTTGAGGGAAAAACCTAGATTCCGTGAAAAACATATTGTAAAATCACCTTTACATGTTGCTGCTACTAAAGGTAAACTAGGCATGTGTCAGTTACTTGTTTCAAAGGGTGTCCATATAAACATCTTCGATGACAAATATCGCACTCCTTTACATTGTGCCGCAAAAAAAGGACACGTATCTGTAGCTATGTATCTCTTAAAAAAGGGAGCAAACCTCAATTTAAAAGCAAGTGGCGGATATACACCCTTACACTTTGCTGCTGCACAAGGTCAAATAGACATGTGTCAATTACTTGTTTCAAAGGGTGCACAAATAGACACCTTAGATTATGATCACCGCACTCCTTTACATTGGGCCTTAGAAGAAGAGAATATATCCATAGCTAATTATCTTTTAGAAAAGGGAGCAGACATCAATTTGAAGTATTGTAATAATCCCCAAATTATCCTAAATCACCCAGGTGGATTTATGAGAAGATAAAAAGAACACTTTTACACTTTGCTGCTGCAAAAGGTAAACTAAACATGTGCCAGTTTCTTTCTTTCAAAAGGCGCCCACATAGACATTTTAGATGATGACGGTTGGACTCCTTTATATTGTGCCTTGGAAAATGACCAAATGTCTGTGGCTGATTACCTTTTTGAAAAAGGAGCCCTCAATTTTAAGTATGGCAATCAGGCTTTACACTACTTTGCTGCACAAGGTAGACTAGACATTTGTCAGTTACTTGTTTCAAAGGGTACACGTATAAACGCTTTAGATCGTAAAAGGCGTACCCCTTTACATTGGGCGGTGAGAGAGAAGGTTTTGGGACATGAAGATCCTTTTTGCAGATTAGAAATTGTCAAGTTACTTCTTTCAAGAGGTGCACTTACGAATGCTTTAGATGAGGATGGGTTTACACCGTTACATTATGCTGCAAAACGAAACAAACTAAAATTTTGTCAGGTACTAGTTTTACATGGTGCTGAAATTAATAGTTCAACTTTAGATAATGTAACAGCATTTGATATAGCTTTGTCCAAGAGAAACTTTGCTATAGCTGAATATCTTCTACAAAAAAAAAGCAATTTATCATCCAACAAAAAAAAAAAATCCGAATATCTAGAATTGCTAGAAGATATAATAAAAAATACTCTATAAAAAGACCAGCTACAATGAAGTTGTATTGGATACTATGTACCCTTGCCTTTAATGAATCTAATTCTCTGAAATCAATATGCCGGCATGTTATCGTAAATTATACATGTCAAACCGATTATGTCATAATGTTATACATGTCATTGAATAATAACATTGAATGGTTCCATATACCAAAGTGTTTAAGAAGCTATTTGACTTTTGAGGAAGAGCTTCGACTTTGTTTTAAGGAATCACCTCTTAAATAGAAACTAGTAAGATGTTCAAGATCTTTGGTTAGCTTAGGTAAAGCTAGGTTAGGCTAAGTTTGGTTATGTTAGGTTAGGAAAGGGTTGGGTGGATGGGTAGGTTAGGTTAACTACAAGTAGTTGCTGGGTTAGGTTATATTGGGTTTTAGTGGGTGGGTAGGCTAGGTCAGGATGGGGTTGGGTGGGTGGATTTTTAGGCTAGGTTAATTTAGGCTAGGTTAAGTTAGGGTAGGTTAAGCTAGGTTATGTGTGTGTGTTTTTGTGTGTGTGGGTGTGTGCATGTATGTGTTTGTGTGTTTTAGCATGTGTGTGTTTGTGTGTGAGTGTGTGTGTGTGCTCCTGTGTTTTTGTCTGTCAGTGTGTGTGTTTCTGTCTGCGTTCTATGTCTATTTGTGTGTCTCTGAGTTTGTGTGTGTTTGTGTATGTGTGCGTGCGTGTGTGTGTCTGTGTGTGTATGTCTTTGAGTGTGTGTGTGCGTGTGTTTGTGAGTGCATATCTGTGTCTGTGTTTGTGTGTGTATGTGATTGTGTGTTTTTTGTGCGTGTGCATGTGTGTCTTTGCATGTCTGTATCTGTATTTGTTTGTGTGAGTGTGTGTGTGTGTATGTGTGCATGTGTTTCTGCGTGTGTGTTCGCCTGTCTGCGTGTGTGTGTGTGTGTGTGTGTGTTCATGTCTGTTTGTGTGTGTGTCTGCGTGTCTGTCTGTGTGTGTCTGTTTGTCTCTCTCTCCATCTCTCTCTCTCTCTCTCTCTCTCTCTCTTTGTGTGTATGTGTGTGCTTTGTGTGAGTGTGTGTGCGTGTGAGTGTGTTATTGTGTGTGCATTTGTGCTTAGGTGTGTTTGTATGTGTGGGCGTGTGTGTGTGTGTGTGCATGTGTGTGTGTGTGTGTGTGTGGTGTGTGTGTGTGTGTGTGTGTGTGTGTGCTTGTGTGTGAGTGTGTGTTTGTGTCTTTGATTGTGTGTGGCTGCGTGTCTGCATGTTAATGTGTCAGTGTGTCTGTTTTTGGGTGTGTGTGTGTCTTTGAGTGTGTGTGTGTGTGTCTTTGTGTGTGCGTGTCTGTGTGTTTGTATGTCTGTCAGTTTGTGTGTCTGTCAGTTTGTGTGTGTGTATGTGCCAGTCTGTGTCTGTGTTTGAGTGTGTGTGTGCGTGTGTGTATGTGTGTGTTTGTCTGTCTCTCTGTGTGTTTGTGTGCGTGTGTGTTTGTGCGTGCGTGTGTGTGTTTGTGTGTGAGTGTATGCGTGTGTGTGCATGCGTGCATCTGTGTTTGTGTGTGTGCATGTTTTTTCTGTGGCTGTGTGTGTGTGTCTGTCTGTCTGTTTGTGTGTGTATGTGTGTGTTTGTCTGTCTCTCTGTGTGTTTGTGTATGTGTGTGTTGTGTGTGTGTATGTGTGTGTGTGTGGTCTGTTTCTGTGTGTGTGTGTTTGTTTTTGTCTGTCTCTCTGTGTGTTTGTGTGTGTGTGTTTGTCTGGGTGTGTCTGTGTGTGTGCGTGTATGTATGTGTGTGTGTGTATGTGTGTGTGTCTGTTTCTGTGTGTGTGCGTTTGTGTGTGTATGTGTGTGTTTGTGTCTGTCTCTCTGTGTGCTTGTGTGTGTGTTTTGTGTGTGCCCATGCAAAAATATGATTTTCCCTGTTGTTCAAGGTGGGGGTTGTAAATAGTGGTGTAATTTCATCAAAATCCTGGGGGGGGGGGGGAAGTTGAAACTAATTTTCCCAAATCAAGTGAAAATGACAGTAAAACTGAAAAATTAGCCATTTGACACCATAAAGGTACTATTTTAGTACTATAAAAGGGCTATAAAGGTACTTTATTGTACTATAAAGATAAATATATAAACTAAAAAAAAAACTTATCTGTTTCTGTTGATGCTTGAATTATGTAGGTTTATCTCAGTTTTGACAGGATTTTGGAAGAAACTAAATTTCAGCTGGGGAGCAGACTAGAGTCTGGGGGGGGGGGCAGACCAAGGTCTGGGAGGGGCAGTCGCCCCTTGCCCTGTAGAAAATTACGTCCCTGGCTTTAAGTTTTCTGGTACTCTTCTATTAAAACAGACTCTTTTATCTAGTGTATATGGAATGTCAAACTGCAGACGTGACAAAAAACCTGTTTTTACAGGATGATTCAAGACACAGCTATAGAGAAATACAATGTATAGCATGGTTTTAATTTTGTATAAGATATTAAAAGTGTTCTTTTTTGTGGGGGGGGGGGGAGTTACCTAGGTTAGGTTACGTATTTAATATATGCTATGCTTTGCCCCCCACCCCATCCCCTCTAATGTGCAAATATATAGCCCAAATTTGTTTCTAAACTAGTAGATATTCATCCAATTTTATTTTATTTATTTAGCATTAACCAAACTAGCACTATATAAAAGACTCCATTTAATAGAAGAGTACCAGTTTTCTTTTTAGGGTTTTTAACAATAGTGATCCCAATGGTGTAAGTTTGTGTTTTGCTGTAGTGCCTTTTTCAAGGGGTTTCATGCTCTTTCAAAAAAATTCCTGTAAATTTGTTTTCAAAATAACATTTTACTATCAAGACTAATAATAATAATATTTATCATTCTTAAGTCAGCTATAAATGCCAATTTCTTCTCACTAGACAGTTTTTTTTTCAAAATAGGTAGGTAAAATGATTGCACACAGTATGTCTATCATTTCATATAGTGTTGCTAGATAGTTCCAGCTAGGCAGAATCAAGGCCTTGGAGTCAGCAAAGAGTGGCTGCCCCTCTTCCTTAGCCATTGCTCTTTACACTAGAGTTTGGTTTTTTGTCACAATTCTCAAACTTAAGTAAAGACTACTCCCATGCAAACTGTTGAATTTGAATGAGAAGTATTTGTATAGAACTTTTTGACTTTGGCATAAAGACCAAGAATTGAGGAAGGGACAACCCACTCATATAGGCAAGCAAGTGACCTAAGCCTTTTAGGCTCACCTGCTTAGAGTCTCAGGCAGCCTACCCTGTTTTAGGATTGACACATGACCAACAAGTCTCCTCATATTTGCAGGTGAATGGGGAGACCAACTAGTTTTCCAAATGTTTTGGTGAATGGCCTAGGCAAATGGCCGGAGTAGCTATGAATCACAAATTGGGCAAATACTTGTGTTTTAGGTTTTAGAGAGGCACACCTGCCTAGAATCTCAGGCAGGTTGACCATCCCTTCCATAAAAACCTTAATTACCCCAGGGCACATGACTTATAACCCTCGCCCTATGCTCTGGTAGTTTGTATCAACCCCAAATCCTTGTTATATGATCTTTGGACTATTTTGAATAAAATGACAGTCTCAAAATTTTTATTGGATACATTTTGAAAAAAACACAACGTTTAGGGGGGGGGGGTAGCTGCCCTCTGATCACTCTTACTCTTAAAAAGGGTGCTAGAAATTCTGATTACCAATCCAATGAGTCCACTCCAAAGCATATAAAACCATCCTTTCTATAAAAACCTTAATGTCCCAGGGCATAACTTACAACCCTTGCCCTGAGAGCTGTGGGGCAGGGTTGTTTCCCTCAAAGACATAATTTTCTGACCCTTCAACTATGAAGAAAAAATTGCTATCTCCAAATTTTGACTGGATGTCTTTGGGAGGGGGGGGGGGCTGGTTAGTCTCAAATCACTTTTGACTCTAAAAAAGGCACACTACTTCCAATTTCAAATGAGCCACATCTGTTTATGCAACTACCCATTCCATAAAAAAAATTATATGCCCAAGGGTATGACTTACAACACTATCCCCAGGGCACTGGGTAGATGTGTCAACCCTAGAGGTATTGTTTAATGTTCTTTGGTCTATTTTGAAACAAAATCGCTATCTCACAATTTCAATCAGCTTCCTTTGGTGGGGATATTTGGGGGGGGGGGGGGGCGATAGTGTGACTAAGTGAAAAGACAAGGTGAAAAGTTAAAAAGTTGGTGAGAAGAAGGGTTGTCAGGGGGGGGGCTAGTTGCCCTCCGTCACTTTTGACTCTTAAAAGTTACAACATTTTTACTAATATCTTTCAACATAAATCAGGCTATCTTAAATGCAACTCGTTTGTTCATTTTGACAAAACAGTTGCAAGCACTCACAACTTTAAGAAAGCACTGTCATATGTAATTTTCAATTCCAATATCTAAATTGTTTGAGTGCATGTTTAGCTTTTTGAGAAAAGACAAACAGGGGTTTTTCTCACTCTGTGAAAAATATTTCTGAATAGTCTAAATTTTGGTTTCTGGGTGAGGGGGCAAAGAAATAGTCTCAGAATCTAGGGAAGAAACGTTCATTGCCTTTAAAATCACTATGATATTACCACAAAAAGATTGTTTTTAATCTAAGATGGGATGCAGGAAAAGATTTCTATGAATGACTCCCTCCTCAAATTGAAGCCACTTGAACTTTGTCCAAGTGTATGCTACATTCCAACAACTTTCCAATAATTTGTAAATAATGCGCTTTTAAACTTAATAGAAACCAGACTTGTAGCTGGTAACTTCATAGATGTGTCTCCTCAATACCTCACAATTTATTATGAAACCCCCCTAGGATACGGCCAAAGGATAAGGTCAAAACCCCCCACCCCCCAGGGATGCAGCTTTTGAAAACGTCAATTTTTTTTAAAATAATTTTAATGATAAATTGATGTAATCACGAACGGCCGATGGCATTAAGTTGAAACTTTCAGGGCCTGATGAGAGGGATATTGGACTTCTGCTGAGGTGGATAGATGTTTCTCCATGGTCTATTATGTAACAAAGAACAGCCTCAATAATTCACTTAAATAGGGCACTAAAACTGTTATTTGACTTTGGACTCTTAAAAAGGAACTAGAAAATTCGATTTCCAATGAAAAATGAGTTCTCTCCAAAGTTGTAAATCAACCCCTCCACAAAAACCGTATATGTTGGCAATGGGTAACTTGCGTAAGTTAAACACTGAGTTATTAGCCCCTGCGTTATTGTTATTTGACTTTCGAAACTATTTTTCAGACACATTTTTCACCTTGGAGGTTAGACATAAAGAATAAACACTTTGCTCTTTGGCAAAAAAAAAAAAAAAAAACAGAACAAATTAATAAAAAGAGGACACATCAGTGCTGCCCATGCAAAAATGTGATTTTCCTTGTTGTTCAAGGTGGGGGTTGTTACAGTGGCGTAATTTCATCAAAATACTGGGGGGGGGGGGGGGGGCAAAGTTGAACTAATTTACCAAATCAAGTGAAAATGACAGTAAAACCAAAAAATTAGCCATTTGACACCATAAAGGTACTATTTAGTACTATAAAAGGGCTATAAAGGTACTTTATAGTGCTATAAAGATAAATATATAAACTAAAAAAAAAACTTATCTATTTCAGTTGATGCTTGAATTATGCAGGTTTATCTTAGTTTTAATAGGATTTTGGAAGAAACTAAGTTTCAGCTGGGGACAGCCCCCTCATATAGGTGAGCAAGTGACCTAAGCCTTATAGGCTCACCTGCTTAGAGTCTCAGGCAGCCTACCCTGTTTTAGGATTGACACATGACCAACAAGTCTCCTATATTTGCAGGTGAATGGGGAGACCAAATAGTTTTCCAACTGTTTTTGGTGAAAGGTCTGGGCAAACGGCGGGAGTAGCTATGAATCTCGAATTGGTGAAATACTTGTGTTTTAGCTTTTAGAGAGGCACACCTGCTTAGAATCTCAGGCAGGTTGACCATCCCTTCCATAAAAACCTTAAATACACCAGGGCATAACTTATAACCCTTGCCCTATGCTCTGGTAGTTTGTATCAACCCCAAAAACCTTGTTATATGATCTTTGGACTATTTTGAATAAAATGACTCTCAAAAATTTTTATTGGATACATTTCGGAAAAACACAACATTTAGGGGGAGGGGTAGCTGCCCTCTGATCACTTTTACTTTTAAAAAGGGCACTAGAAATTCTGATTACCAATTCAATGAGTCCCCTCCAAAGCATATACAACCATCCTTTCTATAAAAACCTTATATGTCCCCAGGGCATAACTTACAACCTTGCCTTGAGAGCTGTGGGGCGGGGTCGTTTCCCTCAAAGACATAATTTCCGACCCTTCAACTATGATAAAAAAAATTGCTATCTCCAAATTTCGACTGGATGTCTTTGGGAGGGGGGGGGGGGGCTGGTTGGTCTCAAATCACTTTTGACTCTAAAAAAAAGGCACTATAACTTCCAATTTCAAATGAGCCACATCTGTTTATGCAACTACCCATTCCATAAAAAAAAATTATATGCCCAAGGGTATGACTTACAACACTGTCCCCAGGGCACTGGGTAGATGTGTCAACCCTAGAGGTATTGTTTAATGTTCTTTGGTCTATTTTGAACAAAATCGCTATCTCACAATTTCAATCAGCTTCCTTTGGTGGGGATATTTGGGGAAGGGGGGGGACTAGTGTTGACAAGTGAAAAGAGGGGTAAAAAGTTTGGTGAGAAGAAGGGTAGTCAGGGGGGGGGGCTAGTTGCCCTCCGTCACTTTTGACTCTTAAAAGTTACAACATTTTACTAATATCTTTCAGCATAAATCAGGCTCGTTTGTTCATTTTGACAAAACAGTCGCAAGCACTCACAACTTTTTCATGTCAAAAAATAAAGCCAAAATATCATTTTTTAAGAAAGCACTGTCATATATAATTTTCAATTCCAATGTTTAAATTGTTTGAGTGCATATTTAGCTTTTTGAGGAAAGACAAACAGGGGTTTCTTACTTTGTGAAAAATATTTCTGAATAGTCTAAATTTTGGTTTCTGGGTAAGGGGGGGGGGCAAAAGAAATAGTCTTCAGAATCTAGGGAAGAAACATTTATTGTCTTTTAAAATTACTATGATATTACCACGAAAAGATTGCTTTTAATTTAAGATGGGATGCAGGAAAAAGATTTTCTATGAATGACTCCCCCCTCAAATTGAAGGCACTTGAACTTTGTCCGAGTGTATGCTACTTTCCAATAATTTTTGTAAATAATGCGCTTTTTAAAACTTAATAGAAACAGATTTGTAGCTGGTAACTTCATAGATGTGTCTCCTCAATACCTCACAATTTATCATTAAACCCCCTAGGATACGGCCAAAGGATAAGGTCAAAACCCCCCCCACCCCCCAGGGATGCAGCTTTTGAAAACGTCAATTTTTTTTTAAATAATTTTAATGATAAATTGATGTAATCACGAACGGCTGATGGCATTAAGTTGAAACTTTCAGGGCTTGATGAGAGGGATATTGGACTTATACTGAGGCGGATAGATGTTTCTCCATGGTCTATTATGTAACAAAGAACAGCCTCAATAATTCACTTAAATAAGACACTAAAACTTTTATTTGACTTTGGACTCTTAGAAAAAAACTAGAACTTTCGATTTCCAATGAAATGAGTTCTCTCCAAAATTGTAAAACCAACCCCTCCACAAAAACCGTGTATGTTAGCAATGGGTAACTTGCGTAAGTTAAACCCTGAGTTATTAGCCCCTGCGTTATTGTTATTTGACTTTCGAAACTATTTCAGCAAAATGGCTTATCAAAATTTTGATTGGATGCATTTGCGTAGAAAAGGGCATGAAGAGAGGGGCTGGTTACCCTCCAATCAATTTTGACTCTTAAAGGGCACTAGAACTTTTGATCTCCAATTGAATGAGCCCCCTCCAAAATTTATACAACCACCCCTATTATAAGAACCTTATATGCTAACATTGGTCAACCAGCATAACTTATATTCCTTACCCCGCTGGATAGGGGGGGGGGGAGGAGTTATCACACAGAGCCATAGTTATTTAACCTTTGTACTATTTTGAACAAAATGGCTACCTCAATATGTTGATTGGATAAATTTGATAAAAAGAGGGGGGTAGTTGCCCTTCAATCACTTTTGACTCTTAAATAGCCATTTTGTTTAGCCTCCGAAGTTTATACGACCACCCCTTCCATAAGAACCTTATATGTCCCTGAGGTATAGCTTGCAATCATATTACCAGGCACGATTTTAGATAGCGAAATACCAACTGCCACTTTTTGAATCCATTAGTAGAGATGCCTCAGGAGGTCCCACGATTCACCCCTGCTGCCACCTATAACTTTTTTTTACATAGTTTATGTCTGTTTGTTGTCAGTGAGAATGGAAAAAAAAAAACAGGAACTTTGTCACTTTCATGGACTATAGAGTCATTAGGGAGAACACGTGGTTAATGGGGTCAATGTTATTGTTGTTGTTTTGGGCACGCGATAGAGTCATTAGGGAGAAACACGTGGTTAATGGGGTCAATGTTATTGTTGTTGTTTTGGGCACGCTCTCAGCGAATGCCAAGGTCAATGTTGTTGTTGTTGTTCAATGCAGATGTCATGAGTTTCCGGGAGATCGCGTGTTTCCAATATTTGTTGTTCGAGCCAAATGTTACGAGTTCCCGGGAAACAGTCAGATCGCGTGTTTCCAATATTTGTTGTTCAATGCAAATGATATGAGTTTCCGAGAGATCGCGTGTTTCCAATATTTGTTGTTCGAGCCAAATGTTACGAGTTCCCGGGAAACAGTCAGATCGCGTGTTTCCAATATTTGTTGTTCAATGCAAATGATATGAGTTTCCGAGAGATCGCGTGTTTCCAATATTTGTTGTTCGAGCCAAATGTTATGAGTTCCCGGGAAACAGTTAATTAATGTCTGACAGATAACGTAAATTTAATTAATGTCTTTGGATTTCGAACAGAAATGTTTCCGAGAAACAGTTAGATCACACATGATGTCATGATTGTTTGAATTGTCTCCGGCGCGAAGTTTATTAATGTCTGGAGTTCTTCCAGAAGAATCGTTTCCGAGCAAATGTTTTGATCTTAGCGCGCGAAAAGGTTTCCAAATAATTGAAATAAGCCAGCGCAGGGATGCCAAACAAAAGGAACACGCTGAATTACATTTAGGGATTATTTGGGCGAAAACTGTTTTTAGACAGGTTATGGAACTATTTCGACGAAACAGTTAGAGACATTTTAAAAGATGATTTTTGAAGAGATTTTAGAAGAGAATTTAATGGTGAAACTCTGTGGTCGTTATAATACACAAGTTTCATTTGAACAGTGTTGTGAGGTCCTCTACCCCAACCCCAAAGGGTTCCGATCCTCCTACCCCAACCCCGAAGGAAGCGCTCGGTCCTCAAAGGTCCCCCCAAGCTCCCAAGAGCCCCAGCCCCCAAACGCCCTCCTCAGACCCTCAAAGGCCCTCCCCTGGTCCTCAAGGACCCACCAGACCCCCAAAGGTCCTCCGGACCCCAAAACGCTCTCCTCAGACCCCCAAAGGCCCTACACTGGTCCTCAAAGGTCCCCCGGGCTCCCAAAGGTCCAACCGGCCCCCCAAGGGCCCCCCGGGCCCCCAAAGGTCCTCCCCCGGTCCCCAAAGGTCCACTGGGCTCCCAAGCGCCCTCCCCCGGCCCCCAAAGGTCCACCGGACTCCCAAAAAGACCACTCAATCCTCAAGGGCCACCGGATCCCAAACGTCCTTCCTGGGCCCCAAAGGTCCTCCCCCGGTCCCCATACATGCACACAAAAAACTCACACACACACAAAAACTTACACACACACACACACACACAAAAACTTACACACACACACGAAAACTTACACACACACACGAAAACTTACACACACACGCCAAAACTTACAC
>CM051260.1:60060172-60062672 GCA_027921565.1 Artemia sinica | reverse complement strand
ACACGAAAACTTACACACACACACAAAAACTTACACACACACATGAAAACTCACACACACACACACGAAAACTTACACACACACGCCAAAACTTACACACACACAAAAACTTACACACACACACACACACAAAAACTTACACATGCACACGAAAAACTTGCATGCACACAAAAACTTACATGCACACAAAAACTTACACACACACACACACACACACACACACAACACACACACACACACACACACACACACACACACACACACACACACACACACCACACACACACACACACACACACACACACACACACACACACACACACAACACACACACACACACACACACACACACACACACACACACACACACACACACACACACACACACCACACACACACACACACACACACACACACACACACACACACACACACAAAAAAAAAAAAAAACTCACACACACACACACACACGAAAACTTGCACACACACGCCAAAACTTACACACACACACAAAAACTTACACACACACACACACACACAAAGCTTACACACGCACACGAAAACTTACATGCACACAAAAACTTACATGCACACAAAAACTTACACACACACACACACACACACACACACACACAAAACTCACACACACACACACACACACACACAAAACTCACACACACACACACGAAAACTTACACACACACGCCAAAACTTACACACACACAAAAACTTACACACACACACACACACACAACACACACACACACACACACACACACACACACACACACACACACACACACACACACACACACACACACAAAAAAAAAAACTTACACATGAACACAACAAAAACTCACACACACACGCACAAAAACTTACAAACACACACACACCACACACACAAAACTTACACACACACACACGAAAACTCACACACACACGCCAAAACTTACACACAAAACTTACACACACACACACAAACTTACACACACACACACACACAAAAAACTTACACACACACACACAAACACACACACAAACTTACAAACACACACAAAAACTTACACCCACACACAAAAACTTACATGCACACAGAAACTTACATGCACACAAAAACTTACACACACACACACACACACAAACTCACACACACACACACACACACGAAAACTTACACACACACACCAAAACTTACACACACACAAAAACTTACACACACACACACACACACAAAAACTTACACATGAACACAACAAAAACTCACACACACACACGCACAAAAACTTACAAACACACACACACATAACTTACACACACACACACACGAAAACTTACACACACACACGCCAAAACTTACACACACAAAAACTTACACACACACACACACACACACACACACACACAAACTTACACACACACAAAAAAAAACTTACACACACACACACACAAACACACACAAACTTACAAACACACACAAAACTTACACCCACACACAAAAGCTTAGACACACAAAAACTTACACATACACACAAAAACTTACACCCACACGCAAAAACTTACATGCACACAAAAACTTACATGCACACAAAAACTTACACACACACAAAAACTTACATACACGCAAAAAAACTTACACACACACACAAAAACTTACACACACACAAAAACTTACACACACACACACACACAAAAACTTACACATGCACACGAAAACTTACATGCACACAAAAACTTACACACACACACACACATACGAAAACTTACACACACACACGTCAAAACTTACACACACAAAAGCTTAGACACACAAAAAAACTTACACACACACACACAAAAACTTACACCCACACGCAAAAACTTACATGCACACAAAAACTTACATGCACACAAAAACTTACACACACAAAAACTTACACACACACACACACACACACAAAAACTTACACACACACACACACACACGAAAACTTACGCACACACACGAAAACTTACACACACACACACGTCAAAAACTTACACACACAAAAAAACTTACACACTTACCATATCACAGTCTTGGACATTGTCTTAATTTTTTAAATTTCATTTTGAATTTCTGTCGTGAAATGCAAGAGTTGGAATATTTCAGTAGTGACTTGTTGTGCTTTACCTTCTCACAGTTACATTCTCTTGATTTTTCGAAGTTCATTTTGAATTTCTGTCATGAAATGCAAGAGTTGGAAAATTAGGGGTCTTAGTCCACCAGCCCGAATGGTGGAAATCCACTAGCTCAGCATTGGGGTCCCAGTCCACCAGCCTGAACGGTGGAAATTCACTAGCTCAGAATTGGGGTCATAGTCCACCAGCCTGAATGGTAGAAATCCACTAGCTCAATATTGGGGTCTCAGTCCACCAGCCTGAATGGTGGAAATTCACTAGCTCAGAATTAGGATCTTAGTCCACCAGCCTGAATGGTGGAAATTCACTAGCTCAGAATTGGGGTCTTAGTCCACCAGCC